>WBZZ01003159.1:112500-145000 GCA_019918135.1 Paulinella micropora | reverse complement strand
CGATAGGCTCTACTGACACCCCTGCAAGGCAGCTCCAAGCCTTCCAGACAGACCAATACTTTCAAAGAAAATATCCTTTGAAAATACTGGCCCCGACGAAAATCGAACTGGCGACAGGTCCCAGATGGTAGACCTTAACCACTGGGCTATCGCGGTGCCACTAATAATAATAATAATAATAATAATAATAATAATAATAATAATAATAATAATAATAATAATAATAATAATAATAATAATAATAGTGCTTCTCTGTCAATGGCTGATGCATTTCTGCACATGCGCCTCCATCGTCTCACCCGTGAGGGGAGTACGAAGAATTGACGATAAGCTCTAATGACACCCCCGCAAGGGCAGTTCCAACACTTCCAGACGGGCCGGTATGTTCAATGAAAATACTGGTCCAGAAATAGACCGGTATGTTCAATAAAAATACTGGTGGCACCGACGGGAATCGAACTGGCGACAGGGCCCAGATGGTAGAACTTGACCACTGGGCTATCACGGTGTCCAAAATAATAACAGTAATAATAATAATAATAATAATAATAATAATAATAATAATAATAATAATAATAATACTATATCTGAGGCGTACTGATGCAGCTAATGGCATATCCTCAACGGACATAAGCCTCCAATACCCTTGTTCGAGGTCCTCCACCCCCCCGTGTCAGTCTCTCGCCTGATGATCGGGGCCACCGATGGAGCTCCTGAGGGCAAGACTGCACTAAGCCGAGGTTATTCCGCAGTCCCAGCAACCTCTTGCAAGACGTCACCGAATGTGCAAGTGCATACACCAAGCGCGGTTGCTAGAGCTGCCTCGAAACCCCACCCATAACAATCTGGTGTCTGCTGGGTCCTGGGCTATCAACCAGCATATGCGGAGTTTAAGATCTTTTACGCGCGCAACGACCCTCCTCCCCAGCATCTACCACCAAAGGGTTATGAGTTGGCGTCACAGTTTAACGCCTTGAGGCCATTGGGCTGAATAATAATAATAATAATAATAATAATAATAATAATAATAATAATAATAATAATAATAATAATAATAATAATAATAATAATAATAGTGATTCTCTGTCAATGGCTGATGCAAATCTGCACATGTGCCTCCATCGTCTCACCCGTGAGGGGAGTACGAAGAATTGACGATAGGCTCTAATGACACCCCCGCACGGGCAGTTCCAACACTTCCAGACGGACCGGTATGTTCAATGAAAATACTGGTGGCACCGACGGGAATCGAACTGGCGACAGGGCCCAGATGGTAGAACTTGACCACTGGGCTATCACGGTGTCCAATAATAATAATAATAATAATAATAATAATAATAATAATAATAATAATAATAATAATAATAATAATAATATTAATAATATTTGTATTGATCTGTCATGGCTGAGTCCAAGGACCATGCGCCTCCATCCCTCGACCCAACAAAGGAAATTGGGTATTCAGGACACTCCCCTAACGCAAATATTTGCGTGAATTCCAAAAAAATTATACAGCATCAAGATCGAGACTGCTGCTAACCACCGGGCCAATATGAGCTCCCAACTCCTCCTGGTTCCCACAAACCAAGATTTATTCCGATGGGAGAGCAGAAAATAGGCTAAAAAAACAAGGAATTTTGGCATTCAGGACTCTGCCCTAACGCAAATATTTGCGTAAATTTCAAAAAAATTATATCAGCATCAAGATCGAGTCTGGGGCTAGCCACTCTGCCAATATGAGCTCCCAACTCCTCCTGATTCACACAAACCATGATTTACTCCGACAGGGGTGCGAAAAAACAAGGAATTTCGGCATTCAGGACACCCCCCTAACGCAAATATTTGCGTGAATTCCAAAAAACTTATATCAGCATCAACATCGAGTCTGGGACTAACCACCCTGCCAATATGAGCTCCCAACTCCTCCTGGTTCCCACAAACCATGATTTATTCCGACAGGGGTGCGGAAATGCGGGGGGGGGGGTTGGTACACAATTTTCATTTTCCCCCTCCCCCCAAACCTCCCACCCCCTTCACCAACACCTTTCCGGAATAATAATAATAACTCTACTACTACTACTACTACTACTACTACTACTACTACTACGTATACAAGTGGTTTTGCTGCGCAAGCTTGCAAAAACTTCATTTCACAACATACCATACATCTCATGAGCTCTCTCCCCTCTCTCCTAGGTCTTGTGTGTTTAAGCACAAAGACCTAGATTGTGCAAGATATTGTGCATGGAATATGCGTGACTGTGCATGAGATGAGAAGCATTATGTGCAAAATTGTGTGAGATGTGTGTGGATGTGTGTAAATGTGTATAATTTCTCATCCCTCACTCACCACCCCCAAACGAGAAGACATCATGTAAATGGGTGGGTGGGTGGGGGTTCTTGCCTTTCCTAAAACCCAAACTAAAAGCACTTTTGTATAAAACAAAAAATGCAAATCTGAGGGGGACAGGATTGTTGTTCTAATCTTCAAATTTTCGAGCGGAAACAATAGTTCCCGCTTCTTTATTTGCGCAGAGAAACTCTGCAAGTGAACTCGATTGATTGTCACTACCGGCCCACTCTGTCTGATATGGTTATTTGTGAAATGACGCTTTTGCTGCGCAAGCTTGCAAAAACTTCATTTCACAACACAACATACATCCCATGAGCTCTCTCCCCTCTCTCCTAGGTCGCGAAAAAGACCTCTCTGGAAAAAAAAATTTGGTAATGCCAATTTTCCCTGCCAGGCCTGGAAGAAATGCCGACAAATTGCCTATATTCCCTCAAAAATTGCATTTTTGGGTTCAACTGGAAATTTTTTAGGCTGACTAGAAATTAGGAAAAGACTCATCGAGCTGTTTGCTGCTGAAAAATATTATATTTTCTTGTGCTTTGGCATAGTCCATGATACATTCTTTCTGTCCACGATAAGATCCTAAATTGTGAATAAGTAGCTTTGCAACGTGTGTAATGCCCCAAAACTAAAACAACAATTATAGACGGATAGCAAATCTGATTATCAATGTATCTTCGTTTTTATGCATGTATTCTGCGCGTTCGTACCGTTTGTCCTTTTTCCCGTATGCAAACATTAGTCTGTGTATGTTTGCATCCTTATTGTTGTCGAGATTTTTCTTGTTAGTCAGTTTTATGTCCTAGTAGATGTGTGTGGTGTAAGTGTTTTGTATGTCTATTCCCGTAAATATTCTTGTAACCCATTGTAGTGTATCTGGAATCGATGAGTATTTCATTGACATCGTTTTCGCTGTGAAGAAAGTGGTGTAATTACAAGTTATGTTATCGACTTTAAATTTAGTGTGTTGAGTCTCTCTTATATGTGAGGTGGTGGTTGTGTCGTTTTTGTCCGATGCTGTTCCTGTATGCATTTTGAGTTAGATTTCTTACTAAACCCTGGTGCCGTCGTACTGTACACGTTAGGCTATTCTGGAATCTATTTCTGTAAGATTGCTCTGTTCACTGCATATATTACGTCTGCATGTCTGTATATATTATGACGAACTATGTTGTTATGTGACCGATATTGAGTGCTATTACGAAGACTTGTTACTGTAGTCATGTCATTATGTGACATGAGTTTATCACTGGATATCTCAGTTAAATACTTCATTTCTCTTGACTAACATTACGATACGATACGATACGATACGATACATACGATACGAAACGATACGATACGATACGATACGATATGATACGATATGATACGATACGATATGATACGATACGATACGATACGATACGATACGATACGATAGGATATGATAGGATACGATACGATACGATATGATATGATACGATACGATATGATACGATACGATAGGATACGATACAAAACGATACGCTAATAACGGTTCAGTAAGTGTATTTCGTAAGTTAAATCGCATTCTAGTACAGCATGGGAATCGATTTTAATAAGCGAGCGTCAGTTACTTATCTGGTAAACCATAGCATACACCATCGTCGAACGGTGGTGTAGATTGTATTTGAGCATATTTCTTATGAGAACCAAGGAGTATCTAAGCGATTTTGACTCCTGCCTGCAAGACGCTCGTAATGGCCAGTTTGTTTTCTAAGCTGATGTCGCGCACATATTTGAACACACATGTACTTTTATCTGACCACAATCCTTGCCTCCTGATTGCGTATAGTTTCATTCCCAATCTTGCCGCCTCTGTAGCCGAGCCGATTCTATTAGAATGTGACGCGTAGATAGCTGGATCCAATCCGATGAGTGCCACTTTCTCTTTCAGAATACTGGACGGTGTTTTACTACTTAAGTGCTCCAGACTGTTTCCCTCAATTTTGAAGAAGAGAGGCGAACTGTCTGTGAGTGAACCGCGAAATAAATCCTTCATAGCCTGCAAGTATGCTCGAACCCATGTAACAGCGCAAAATGTTTCTGTGCCTTGACCGACATACACTAGCTTCTCACCTTTATCGTTCTTGAGGTGCCTCAGCCGGAGTACCATGTTTTCACATGGGCTGTTGTTTATTGTAGTCGTGTGGAACCATATATCCTCCACCTTTAGTGCAGTGATATTGCCCACTCGTGTCATAGAGATCCATTGCAGCAAAATCATGGTGCTGTTTCTGCTGTCTCTCCAATCATTAAGAGGCAGTTGGAGGATCTTGAGTAAATCGTCCCTCAACAGTGGGTATTCGCCTTCCTTGCCCTGCGGGGCTTCTGCCACTGCTCTTTCCTTTGCCATTTGCACCAATGTGCTATCGGTGGGGTCGCAGTAGGGAAGTAGTGCGTACTGCGCCTTAATAGCGGCGAAGTGCCCTTTGATTGTACTCTCTGCATAGCCGCTTTCGCACATGTGTCTCAGGTAGTGAGAGACAGTCTCTGCTGTGGCAGGAAAGCATATTCGGTTGTGTGCGATACACCAATTGATGAATTGCTTGCGTGAGGATGCATATGCGTCCATCGTTGACTGTCTTTTCTTGCCTTGGCTTGCCCATATTGCTATGTCAAGGTCGTTAAGTACGATGTGGCCTGTAGTAAGAAAACAAATTTAATTAGCAAAATCAAATAAGACTGCAAGCATGTGCCACTGAGGTCTATGTATATGTAGCGGGTGTGTGGGCCATGTTGGTGCTAGCGTGTACGCAGCGTGTGGTAATGGGAATGAATCCCTCGCGTGTTCAAGCACTTGTGGCCACCAAGGTCTTCCCTGCCATTTGGGTATCACAAACGCAACTCGCTTGCGTTCTTTCAGTGCGAGAAGAATTGACTGTCCTATCTGCCCGAAGTTCGGTGCCCACACGTCTCTGATCGTTATGTGCCATCGGTAGGCGATTGCCTTTATGATATCCAGGTGGACAGTCAAGCTAGTCAAGCCGGCAGTCAGTGCCTTTGAGTTCGCGTCTGCCCTTGTGTTACGTGAGCGTTCCACCCATCCCCAGAGTTTGTTTTTGATGTTGAGCCGCTGCGTGTATACATCGTCAATTATTTTGCATAACTGCGTGAGGTGTGGGCATTTTCGTGAGCCGCCTTTCTGTAAGTCTATTACAGCGTTGGCTGAATCGAAGACCGTGAGCACGGTGTTGCGATTACTCAAAATGTGTCTGAAGTGTAGTGGGACCACTGTGGCTGCCCAGAGCTCTCTGTGGGTGGAAGAGGTTCCGATGAGTTAGGTGGGCAATGGTATAGTCACGTCCATATTTAGTACGTGGCCACCTACTGCAAATTCCCCCGCGTCGAGCCTCAGCTCGATGTCCGTCCGTGCCTGGAAGATAGCTCGTTTGCATTTCAGTGGGTCTCGCAAGTTCTTCACTGAGCTCCGACCCTGTTGAGGTGCAAATGGTATCCCGTTCGATCCTCTTGCAGTGCACGACTGTTGCCAGCGTGACTGCGTGAACAGCATTGCATTCTGAAGCGCTAGTTTCAACACGATGATCGAAGCAGCAGTCGAGTGTAGCTGTTTGACTGACGCTCCGTGAGCCGAGTGAACGTTGCTTAGTAGCTGGAGGATTGAGCGCAGTGGCTTCAACCTTTTTTCCTCCGGTACCCCGATCCAGCTTTCTTTGGTGTTGATGATGTAGCCCAAGTATTGGACTTCATCTGCCGGCTCTCAACACGTCTTCTTCGAGAGGGGGAGGCCTAAGAGGCTGAAGAGTGCCTTCACGAACGCCGGTATGCAGTCGTGAGTCCTGGCTAGTTTGATTGCGAACAGGAAGTCGTCAGCGTATTGCATGCAAGGTATGTTCAAGGCTCGTAGCAGTCGCACCACCGCGCGCATCGTCTTTCCAAACCAGAATGGCGCTGTGCAGAAGCAGTAGAGTAGTGTGGTGTTCTGGTACGTCTTGCCGTTGTGTCGGAACGACGAGTAAGGTCTGCTTTGTATTGAAAGGGGTATTGAGTAGAAAGCCCGCTTGAGGTCCACCACGAACAGCTTTGTGCCCGCGTCTCCGTCCAGTACCATTTGTATGTCCTTTTCTAAAGTCTCCATGGTGAATGGAGCTTTTGCTTGGATCGAGTTACTGAAACGTTTGTCGGTGCAGAGCTTTGTTTTCTTAATCCCTGCCGGGTCCGCGAGCACTTGTAGTGGTTCGATCATGATGCAGTCATCTTCGTTTACTTCCACTGCGTCCCCCCGCGCGACCATATCGTTGATTTGTTCGTTGACAAATGCCAGGTGCTCAAAATATGACGGATGATTTACAAAATCTGTGGCAGGCGGCGTGCGTTCGAATGTCAGCTCGACCCCATACGCTAGCCACGACAGTACAACGGGGTCGGTCCCAAGCGCTTTCCAGTATCCGAGCTTTGCCTTGATAGCGTGTGCCGGGTCCGTGGAGTCAGCACATGGGTTGCCACTGTTAAAATTTTCACCCAAGGTCTTGAGCCGTTCATGTGCTTGCTCCAAAGTGAAAGATGCATAGCTTTGGACGTCGATTGTAGGTGATCGTAGGAGTTCAGTCACATATGGGATTTCCTCCTGTGGTATCGTTTGTCGCGACGGACAGAAGTATGCTAGATGTCCGTTCTTTTTGCACCAAACGCACTGCATGATCCCCGCATAGTCTTTGAACATTTTTGATTTCTGCTCAGTTTTCGGTAGAAAATCTGAGATCTTGCCGACCAGTTTTGGGCTTGAGTGTCTGCCAGTCACAGTAAGAGATAATGATTTTAATACTAAAAAGTGACTGAGTTGGTGTTGGGGAAAGCGGTGGTAATGCAGTATTAAACTTTGGCTTGTTCGTTGCACTTTTACATTACTTTCCGGCATGTTGCAGTCGTTGTTTGACTAGTCATATTTAAACCGGTGGCGTGTTGCCGTGCGAGTGACCGTACAGTATATTTCGAAATACACATAAAGAAGAGTAAGAGTAACATATATTTAATGCATATGAGCCAACTCCAGCGACGGGGGTACCAAGAAGGGAAGGGGGTTGTGAAGAACGAAGCTGAGGCTGTGAAGTGGTACGCATTAGCGGCGAAGCAAGGGCAGACGGACGCACACTATCACCTGGGCGACTGGTACCTGGAAGGCCAAGGAGTGACCAAAAAATGACCTCAAAGCGGTGCGGTGGTACGGCAGAGCGGCTGCCAAAGGGAACGCGACGGCGCAGCTGCGGCTGGGCGACTGCTACTTGGGGGGGGGGGGGGGGGGGGGGGGCAGAGGGGTTCCTCAGAACGATGCCAGAGCCTTCCAGCTGTATCAGCAGCTCTCCAAAATCTAGCGGACGCGCAGTTTCAGCTGGCAGCATGCCATCAAAACAGTTGGGGACCTCCGAGGAATCAGATCAAGGCGTTTGAATTCTTCGAGAAAGCGGCGTTGCAAGGTAGCGACGAGGCACAGTTCCGGCTAGCGCTATGCTACGACTCTGGTGAGGGCAAAGTCAAAGACATGGACCAGGCTGCCGCGTGGGCTGCCAAGGCCTCTGCGCAAGGCCATGCGAATGCGCGTTGTTTGCTGGGCGCTTACCACTTCTTTGGCGTCTCTGTGCCCAAGGACGAAGCTAAGGGCGCACAATACTGGTTGCAGGCGGCAGGTCTGGGTTCCGCCTTTGCACGCCTGCACACTCTGGCCACCTATGTCGGATCGTGACCCTCCGTGTAGTATTAGCTGCGCGTCCAGAAAGTACACAAAAGAACAAGATTTACTGTAATCAAAACGCTTGGACGTGTGTTTTGCAAAAATCGCCCCTGGTACCGCCTTTTTCGGCCGTATCACAGGCAGTAAAAAAGAGCAGGGAAGGTCAGGGAGAAGTGCACACGGCCGCGCCGCTGGGGCCAGGTTTGTAGCGTGATATGGCAGCTAAAGGCAAAGGCAGGCTAAGTGCCAGACCCCGCTGCTTGTCCCCCCCCCCCCCCTCCTCCTACCCAGAGATTAGGTGGCGGCAGAGTTTAATGCAGGCAGAAGCAGACGAGAGAGCAAAGGGTGCTCAAGAAGAAGACTCTTCGATATGAAAGACTTGCTTTTATTAATAAATTTAAATTGCTTCGATACAAAATCCTTGATCTCCCGACGACACAGGGGGCAGCGCCTCAGCTGCCCGGTACAATCGGCGCACTGCCGGCTCGGACGTATGATTGCGAGAAACTGTACATTTCTTCTTGTTCCAACAAAGCTTTTGCGAAAATCAAATAAATCATTATTTAGCTCAGCCGAGGGAACAGAAAGAAAGCAGTCGCGTAATAACTAGAAAAGGTCTGTAAAGACAAGGCGCTCCTTTTTTAAAGTCGTAGGGAGGGGGGCTATCCTCAGGGGAGACAAGGGGAAGAGGAGGGAACGGGGGGGGAGGAGCACTCCCCTCCCCTTTTCTCTCCTTCCTCTTTCTCTCTCCCCTTTGCCTTCCCCCCTCCCCTTGCCCGTCTGTTTCTTTGGTTGTCGGGCAAAATTTTTTTTTCCTCTGTTCATATTTTTCATATTCCCGCAGATCTTGCGCACGGTGGCCGAGCCATGGCACGGACAGGACGCCGTCGGGGGTCGTGAGAGTCCTTGTCCACCTGGTACATTGACCACTGCCCATCCATCCGCCGCAGGGTCGCGCTGGAGCACGGTGCGCAAGATCTGCGGGAAATAGGAAAAATATGAAAAATGGAAAAAAAAATTTGGGGGATGCGTTTGCACGTGCAAAAACAAGGGACGAACCTGCGTGAGATTTGGGAGCGGGAAGGAGAAGGGGTAGGGGCGCGCAAAGAAAGTATTGAAAAAATTTCTTTTATTAAAAGCTCGATAAAGTCTTATAGTTATTGAGCACGCAAACACATTAAGTGATCGCCCAGAGATTAAAAAAGACCGCTTCTGGTTATATCTGCGACAACGGGCGCGGCAAACCCCCGAGCCCATGCCCAGAATAGAACAAGTGGTCGGATTTTTGAACGCTGCCTCCCTTTATGCCAGCACCATTGGACAGAACTTCGACAGGTAGCCAGCCAGCAAAGAGACCGCCAAGGCAGTACAGGAACAGTTTTCAAGAGCGACTGAGCTGTGCTTTTTGGTTGCGGCGTTGTGGTGCGGTGACATTGTGGAGCAAAAGAAGTCCTGCCCTTGTTTTTGCTGGTATAAATCACTTTCAGAAGACCCGGGAGGGCTAAATTGCAAAGCTGAAGTTCCTGATTTGCTAGGACATCAAGACAAGCCCAAGCTACAGCATCTCAAGTTGACAGATTCATTCTTGTCCCGCTGTGGTTTGTTGCGGAAGCCTGTCAAAAATGCAGACAGGCTACGGCTTACATCGTACTCAGAGAGCAAATTTTATGAGCTGCTGCACACAGGAAAACCCCGTGGAGACGACAAAGATATGCGTCATGTGTATGCGATAGTGGCATGGCAGCTGCTTGCTCTTTTACAACAACATTGTTTAGGTGCTTTACAAACCAAGCCCCGCCCAGGCCGCGTGCACGGCCTGGAGCAAAAAAAAGGGAGGAGGTGGGGGCGGGGAGGAGGTGAGGGCGGGGAAGGGATGGTGTATGGGGGGAGAACGCATACTTAGCTTAGGTCCAAAGAGAAAGTTTGCAGTGCTCTTTGTAATAAAACAAAAGAAAAAACTTCCTGCAGAAGCTTAAAATGAGTGCGCAGGGTGGCTTCGAGATTCTCTTAAGCTCCTGGCGATCCAGAATCGAATCTGCCGGTTTGCAGCTTGAGCCACAAGACGGAGAAGAAGGAAGAGAAAAGACAAGCACGGATACAAGGCAACGCACACCGAGATTTCCCTGGCAGACCGTGCCGCCCGTACAGGCGCAAGACATACTGATTTCGCAACCAGAACCTAGCGGTCCCGTCCTCAATAGCTTCAACCAAGATGCACAGCTATGGCTGCGCACAAGGATACAAGCCCAAGGCGTGGAGAATCGCTCGCGGTGCATGTGACTCAAACTCGACGACGTTTGCAAGTATCGCTAGTGCAGATGTGCAAGACGTATGTGTGTTCGTGAGTTGTGATTGAGTGTTCAGTTGGTAGTGCGCTGAGTGCGTTGATGTGGGTTCAGGGTCCAACAGCTTTCTGCGGTGTGCCCGCGCTTGTGGCAATGGGTGCAGGATACATGTGTGCGAGCACTAGATGGTATGTATGGTGGGGGCACTGTTGTGCTGACGGTTATGTACCCTGTCGGGTTTTGTGGTTGATGTGGCGGGATCGCGTATTGAATTGGCGGCTGCGGCCCGGTTAGTGGGACTGTGTAGCCAGGGACGCCTTGCGCGCGTATTAAATTGGCGGCTGCGGCCCGGTTAGTGGGACTGTGTAGCCAGGGACGCCTTGCCACGCCAGCGTTGGTACAGTCGCAGTGCTCTGGTGTGCTGCGGTGTCGCCGGTAGCAGCGCCGTTGGCATTGCATCGCTGTGGGCAGTCCTTGGCCCAGTGTTGCGGAGAGTAGCATATGCGGCACAACCCCTTGCCTTGGCTGCCGTAGGGGTGCGCGGCGCTCTTCGAAGTGTGTGCCCTGATAGGTTCGCAGCAGGCGGCGATGTCCCCCGCGATCCGCAGTCGCTTTGCTGCCTGCAGGAACTTTTGCTCTGCGTCTTCCGCGGAGAGAGGCGTCGGCCCACCCATGTCTATTGCCAGGGTAGCCAGTGCGGTAGCCATTGCGCTTGCATCCGTCAGCCGCTCTTGCTCACTCTTGTACACATTACTCTCCAGTACCGCCATGATGATCTTCCCACCTTGGAAGTAACGTCGGTGCACGGGCTTCTCGATGAGCTTGGCGTCACGTTGCCCCGTCTCTTGCTTCGCTTGGTGGATCATGGCGTTGACTTGCTCGGATAGCAGGTTGGTCTGGTCGAAAAAGGTAGAGTTGATCCCTGCCTGCAGTAGCCTCACCACCTTTCCCAAGTCGTCGCTCGTAAGTGGGTGTGCCTTCGGGGGATTCGATGGAGAAGTGTTGATGTGGCACCCAAGACTGCCCAGGCCCGCTGCTCGTAGTGCGTGTTGTTGTTGTTGTAATGTCGGTGCCAAAGCCCCGCCGATGAATGACGATGATGATGATGTTGGTGACGGTGAGTGAGTGTTGCCAGTGCTGCTGCTGCTGCTGCTGCTGTTGGCTGCGCTCCCGAGAGGTTGGTCATTGCTGGCGCCGGCGCCTGTCGCTGCGGTATGGCTGGTCGTAGATGCAGAGATGCCAGACACACTCGCACTGCCTCCAGTCGCGCTGTGGTCTCCTCCTCCTTGGTAGTCGTGGTCGTCGTCGCTAGCATCTTCCTCAGTCGTGGTCGTCGGCGCGTCTCTTCTTTGCTGAAGGCTTCTTGACTCGCTTGGGTTTCTCGCTTGACATGGATTTCTTGCCTTCCTAAAACCCAAACTAAAAGCACTTTTGTATAAAACAAAAAATGCAAATCTGAGGGGGACACTATTGTTGTTCTAATATTTAAATTTTCGAGCGGGAACTATTGTTCCCGCTTCTTTATTTGCAGAGAAATTCTGCAAGTGAACTCAATTGATTGTCACTACCGGCCCGGTTATTTGTGAAATGACGCTTTTTGTGGCACCCGGTGTGAAGCAAAAATGGTTCATGTATGAAACACGATACGTTTTTTATTACTTGAAATATTTTCAACAGGAAAATATAGAAAGATAAAAAGAATACTGACAAAAAGAGAGATAAAACTAAAACAGAATAAAAACACAAAGATAATGAACAACAAGCCACAAAAAGAAAGAAGGAAAAATAAATGAAACACATAACAAAACTAGAAAAAAATACAGAAAAAAACAATGTAAAAAGAACAATGACAATCATGTATAAAAGACAAAAAAGAAAGCAGAACAAACAAAAACAACCACCAGACTTAGAAGTGCAACAAGGAAAAAATAAAAAAAAAATTGAAAGTAGCTTAAGCAAGATTTGATCGAACCCCTCCCCCCCCACCCCCCCCCCCCAAAAAAAAAACATATATAAACGAATCATAAATAAATCATAAATGACATGTATTAAATGAATCACAAATGACATGTCATTTGTGATTCACTTGTGATTCATTTATTATTCCTTTAAGAAAAATGGCCACAGAATCGACATGTCCTCACCATACTCACTACTACTCCTACTCCTACTCCTATTACTACTATTACTACCACTACTCCTACTCCTCCTACTTCTACTACTACTACTACTACTACTTACTACTACTACTACTAATACTAATACTAATACTAATACTACTACTAATACTACTACTACTACTATAAAAGGGCCCCGGGGGGGGGGGGGGGGGAGGGGGGGCAGGAGGAGGACGAGGATGCGCAAAGCGCACTTTGAAAACACCAAAAAAGTCGGAATATAAAATGTACGTCTGTAATGCAAGGAAGAAAGTCATTTTGCATTTATTCGCGGTAGTTCTGACTCATTTTGATAGCGAAAAAAAATCAAGCACATACATGAAACGAATGGTTCCTTTTGTAGCGCTGGCTTCGGCAGGGGTTCGGTTTAAGACGAAAGAAACCATGCGCTGAGGACCCGCTGTAGTTGGGGCATGAACTTACCTGAAATTTTTGAAATCGTGGCATCTTTTCTCATATTTTCAGATCTGACAGCTGCAAAAGGTGATTTCGTTTTACATGGTTTCTCTGCTCACGCAATGCACGCAGCTACCGCGAAATCCTGGAACAAGGCGGCTACATTATGTGCAGGTTGAGCAGATTATCCTTTCTGACTTCGTTGGCAAGGTTTCCGTGTAGGTAAGTTGAAGGTGAACCTGGACTTTTCCTCGCGCAAAGATGCGGCCCCAACTTTGTACCGCTTTACAGAGCGTGCATCTTACTATACTACCCAGGTAAGTGATTAAAGCTGGTATTCAAGTCGAATTCACAATGTCTACGTTGACCCAGGTCAACTACATCAGTTTTGAGTTCTGCAAGCACTTGCCCCCAGACGCAATGTCGGTCCTCCTTTCTAGAGTGTCGCCTAAATGACAATATATGACGTGTGTGGTCGCTAAGGCTATGTCCGCCTTTCCCAACCTAACTGTTCTCAATCTCAATGGCTGTCACCGGTATATGTTTTCTTTGCGGCTGTATAGGGAAGGGTTGTGGGTGATGGCAGGTTGACGTCCTCACCGGCGGGTCTGGAGCGAGTCGCGCGATGTTGCTCCGCCAAACTGCGCGCGCTTCACTTGTAGTCCGCCTCGCTGCTCATTCCACGGCTCCAATTGTATTCTGGCATTTAGATATTGGAACCCTGAGCTGGAAAGCAAGGGACTGCAATACATAGCACGTTCTCGATTTGCTCCTAATCTTATCACGTAAGGGACAAAAGAAAACAAGAAAGAACGACGTGGTGATGCTGTCTTTACAGACTCAACCTCAGCGGAACTCGGCTCTTGACCGGTCGTCCACAGTAATGTCCTGCTTCCATATTTTGTGATTTTGTTTGCTTCGCAGACAAGGCTGTGAGAACTCTTGCCAGACGATGTGGCAGTCTGCAGCATCTAGACCTTACACGTGCTGAAAAAATCACGTTCGTAGCTGGTTTCGTGTTGCCATGTTTTTTATCGAGTGCCACACAGGGGTGCAGCTTTGTCGGCCGTGTCCGAGCACTGCCCTGGACTCAAATCGTACTCTTTGGACTTTGCGTTCACAGGAAACTCTGTGCTTGCTGTAGATTGGTTACTTACGCGTGTGCCAATATCACAGATGATGGCGTGCGAGATGTTGGATTGCGTACGCTTTTCGTGATTTATTCAACGTTTTCGTGCGTTTCGTTCTATTTCTGTTAGGCTGTCCGGGCCTTGAGAAGGTTGATTTTTGTGGTGCGCGACTCTTGAGTGATAATGCTGTGAGCTTGCTTCTGTCGCACTGCACGCGCCTCCAGTCTGTGTCGCTGCAGTGGTACTGCCACCCCACTTCACATTCACATCATACAGCACTTCCTATTAGGTGCATCCGCATCTCGGACGCTTCCCTCGTGCAAGCGAAGCTGCCGCAGCTCCGGCATTTCTCGTCAGTATGAGTTAAGTGCGCCGCACATGCTTGAAGCCGCACTGGTTGCTGAGCAGCGTGCACGGGCTGCAAAGAGTGACGGACGCCGGCCTCGCCGCGCTGGCTCAAGTGAGTCCTGTACAAACCTGTCTTGCTGCTCAATGCCGACGCCAACATGTTCTTCTTCTTCTCTTCTTTACTTGCATACCCTGATTTTTTTGTTACGTACCACTGTGATTATTACATTCTTATCGTCTTGCCTCTTTTATTTTGATTCTTTTTGTTACTCAACCCATCGAGTGACAGGTGTTATCTAATAAACCGTGTTTGTGTAAAAAAATATGCTGTAACTGCAGACGAGTTGCCGCTTGGAATCGCTTGACATCAATGGGTGCACATCTGTTCAGGAAAGGTCTGCGTCTTCCTTACTGGAATCTCTCTGACTTTTGGTTTATCAGACAATTGTCGAATTGGCAGAAAGTTTTCCCGAAGCTCCGGATCCTCGTTCCTCTATAACTTTGCATTACTGGGAAGTATCAAAACATAATTTTACATTGTTCCTGACGCTTCACGGTATTTATTGACTTTTGATGATCAAGCAAGGTCAAGCCTGCAGCTTAACGCGCTATTACAAGTTAATACTGTTAACTTTCAAGTGCCGCACTACTACGGTCACGCCAGAATCCTGACCCGGCCTGTGGCCAGAATCCCGGGCCTGAATGTGGCTCCTCAGGAGCAGTACATCCATGGGGAAACAGATCCGGAGATGAAGCTCTCAATCGACAATATTTACCAATTTACCACTATCATATGTGAGTAAATACGGCCCGGTTCCCGTATTAGACGGGGAGGGGGGATTGTATGCGACCTTTTCTTATACCCCTATACACAGTCAGATTGATGTATAGATGAGCTATATCTGGCCACGGTCAAGATATGGGACGGTTATACCCGTTTCTACATATACTTTGAGCCTCCGCAGGTTGAAAACGATAATGTGATATTAAGACAAGTAACCGGCCCACGGTCAGGCTCCCGGCCTAACTGACCGGGGGAACTATTAATAATAACTCCTTGAGGAACCAATAAATTTACTTAAATATGCAATAACCTAACCTAACTTGTTTCTGGCTCGGATTTTTTGCCTGACTCGTAGTAATTTTTCACTTGGGTTTGCTCTGAAAAATCCTTTTTTACTCTAGCATTTTCCTTTTTTATTAACTTGATCATAGTACCTATATCACATAGTAATTTTTGAAACTGACCGTGCTGGCAATTTCCTTTTTTACCTATATCAACTGGTAATTTTCTCCGTGACTGGCCCCTTCCACTCCAACCCAGTAACATCTGCTACCATACAATGATATATAAAACTGACCAATCATCTTGCACCACAGATTTTTTCATCAGTGAAAAACCTTCGTCTTGAGCACAGCTCATATGCCCTGCAGACCATACACACCGTGCCTTGCCCTATACCTAGCCCTTGCCCTTTTCCACTATCCAGCCCTAGTACTAATCTACTATCACCTTATGCAAAGGGGTGAGCACGGTCACTCGTGATCCGGTAAACTCCTGTCATTATAATCATGGCTAACTTCAATAACTTAGGCTACTGATTTCTGAAAGCCGGCCGGGTACTACTTGTAATGCCCCGAATGATAGCTCAAGAAAAAGTCGGTAATACAACCAAACAGAGTCCTCAAGAATGAGAATGATGTCTCGTTATAGTAGCTCAGTGAAGCCGAAAAAGGAAAACTGCAACAGACCAGGAATAAAATGGCATCAGGTCCAATCCGGACAAATAATACTGAAAAACAGGCTGGTGCACCTGTCATCAGGAAAAGATACTTTTTACCGGCTATCCGGGTGGTGATGCCTACAGTACCCCCTCCCGATTTTATGACGGAAATAGCATTTTCGTCATACAACTTCTGACTTCTTTCTGCAAAATAGTATGCGCTATGGAGTCATGCCACACAGCGCATCGACCCACGCCGGATAGACGCTAAAAGACGATAAATATATCCTCATACTGCACCTCAAAGCGGATTCTCTAGCCGTTCTTGTAAATTTTGAACTCCTTCCCCTCAATCTCTCTTTTTTTTTTTTTCTGCAGTATGTCAAGAACAAATGTACTATTATTAAAAAATACAAGCAATGTGGTGCTGTATTCCCCCCTTGATCTCCTTCTTCTTCTTATCATTATTATTATTATTATTATTATTATTATTATTATTCACAGGGAGATCGTAAGCACATTGTCTTTTTTTATGACATACCCTTGTCTAAAGCGGATATCCTATAATGTAGTATTAGGGGGCCAGTCCTAATAGCTGTATCCGAAGTTGGGGTGTATGTGCCCAACCCTACGATATACCGACACAAGTAGAGATTGACCGTGCTCAGGTACGACAGTATATAATGTATAGTAAAAAATAATTTAATGAAAGTTTCAGAGAACATTTCATTTTCGAGAACATCATCCCAGGACTTGCAAAGGGTCACACCCGGGAACACCATCGCTCAATACACTAGCGATCCCCGTCTACGGTGTAGTATCACTGTCGATCGACCTTTCGCACTCGTACGTTGCGATCGAATGCCAAGTTATATCACTGAATCATTTTAATATTCATATTGATAACTGATGATGCATGATCAAATCATGATACGCCGTGGGCAATCAATCAGTTTATTTGAGACGCATAAAGAAAAATAGTTTCTTTGTCACTGCCTTCGTCGTCTGGCGCGGATTTCTTTGCTTGGTGGAGGACCACGAACAAAAGTCAGATCGAACTTTGACTGTTCGAGAATGTCCCAGATCTTATTAGGGATTCCGCCCAACGATAATTCAAAAGGGACATCAAGCACTCCTCTTGGCAGTGTCTGAATGGTCCACGCAGTGTAATCCTTGTCTCTGGGAGTAATTGTATCATCCCATGTCTCGAGAATTTTTGCGTCTTTATATACTGGCAGATAATGTCTTGCCTTTGGATCCTCAACCGGGTCCATACTTCTCCAGAACTGGAGTATCGGTTGTGCTATCTTTGCGGCTGATGATATTTTGAGTGTCCGTGTGACACGCGTTTGTCGTGGGACTGCCACGACCCGCATCAAGTATAAGTCTGAGAGAGTGTCATCAGCGACATGTTGCTCCGCTGGTCTCATCAGATAGAAAGCATCTTTCAACCATGCGATGGTTGCTATCGCATCGCCTTCCTTCCATCGCTCATGGACAATGTCAACGTTGCCCGCGTTTGGGTCAGTGTCCGTCCCCTCCTCCTCCTGGTGTACGTCTTTTGGTCTCATCGACCTCATCGCCTTCCTCGGTTGGTCGTTGATAAGATCATTCCGCGCTCTCCTTAGCTGCGCCTCTGTGATCTTCTCCTTCTTTCCGCTATGCTCTCGCGGAGACTTAGACTGAGTCCCCACCGCGCTCATGCGGTCAGTCTTCTCCTTACTGTCCACCTCACTCTCCTCCTTCTCAGCTATCGGCGCCCGATAAGCATCTTCTTGGTCTATGCCAGCCTCCTTGTGGATGGGCGGCACCTCTTTGAAATCATCTTTCATCCGTTTTAACGCCTCCTCAACGGATTCATCTTCCAGTAAGAAGGGATCATACTTAATCAGCCTTCTTACATGCACAATTTGCACCTTCCCTCTACCCCTGATCTTGTAGTTCAGAGGTCCCGTCTGTTCCGTGATTTGATATGGTCCTTTCCAGTGAGTGAACAGCTTAGAGCTGACTCCCTTCGGGACCTGAGGATGGTACAACAGTACAATATCCCCAACCTGAAATTTGATCTGATTCAAGTGCGCTTGTCGCACCCCTTCAGCATCAGTCTTTCGGCGCTCCGCCCCTCTATGCGCCCTGACTATTTGTTCCGCCTCCATCTTCACTCTAAGTCTCATCCCAAACAACTCATCCGCATCCGTCCAAGTGTCTTTTGGGTGAAGGAGCGAAGTCGGGATATCAGGCTCACGCCCATATACTAACTGATATGGCGAGATTGAGCTCTTCGAGCATCCTAACGCCGTAGAGGGTAGACAGTTCATTGCAAACGCAAATGATGGTGCTGCCTCGACCCATGCTTTTTGATTCTCCTTTTTCGTGCAATACATCTTTAGCGAGGCTTTGAGGGGTCTGTGTACCCGCTCGATTTTCCCATTTGCTCGCGGGTTCTAGGCAGTAACATATTGCCATTTCATCCCGTAATATTTAGATAGTTTGTCGATGACCTCGTTATTAAAGTCCGAGCCTCGATCAGAACATATCTTTCTTGGTACTCCAATCTGTGAGATGATCCTATTGATCAGCGCCTCGGCCGTCGTCTTGCCGGTAACGTCTTTGACAGGGACGATCCACACATAATTGGTGGCTCTGTCAATAGCCGTAAGGAGGTATTTGTAACCTTCCTTCGATTCTGGGAAAGGTCCCACATGATCAATGTATATAAACTCAAACATCCCCGCATGAAGAGGAAATTCGCCGATCAGGCCGAAATTTGCCTTCAGCGCTGTTTTGTTTATCTTGCACGGGATGCATGCGTCCACCGCCTGATCTATCTCCTCCTTCATCTTCTTCCACCAGAATCGTCTCGCTACGAACATGTGAGTTCGTTGTCGACCCGGATAAACCAAAAGTGGGCAATTGTGGGCTGCGACAAATATAAATCGTCTCAGACTCTCGGGTACCCAAAGAGTCCATTTGTCCGGCTGTGATGCATAGCGACCGTGAAGGCCCTTGTACCACAGTAGACCATCTCTCCATCCCATCTCCTTCATCTGATCTTTGATCGCTTTCGTCATCCGTAGCTCATCCGGGTTCTGATATAACTGTATGAGTTCCTTAAACTCTGGATCTTCAGCCTGTTGTTGCCTCCATGCGGTAGGCGAGGCTATATGGATAGTACCATCTTCTAGCCGTACCCCGATTCTTTCCGGGTCATCGTCTAGGTCACTTCTCCGCTCTTGAGGAGGCTCCGCATAAACTTCCTGCGTCTCCTCTTCCTCTCTTATGTTCGCCTTCGCATTCTCATATACCTCATAGGACCACTCAGCGTCCTCCTGGGTATGTAGCTCACAACATATCCCGTGATCCGGGCCTTGTGGACTGTACCGTAGACCTGTGCGGTCATATCGGACTCCACTCGCCATCTCCATCGCCTCAATGTGGCTGACCTCATACACCTTGTCAGTGGACAAGTCTTCCATCTCCACCGTGGACACCAACGCCGATACTTCTGAGTTAAACTCTAGCCTAGAGAGGCTATCAGCGACCACATTTCGCTTCCCCGGTAGATGGACCATTGTAAAATCGAAACAAGACAAGAACGCTTGCCACCGCGCCAGCCGTCCCGTCTGTTCATGATTCATCAACCATAACAGGTTATGATGATCAGTCCTGACAGTAAATTGAGGTCCTCCCCACAAATAATTGACGTTACTCTCTGAGCCTCTTGAGGGCCCATACCACCGCTAACGCCTCTCTTTGCCTTGTGCAATAGTTTCTCCGCCGCACACAACTTCCTACTAATAAACATGATTGGGGTAATTTCTTCTCCTCATCCTCTTGTTGTAATACAGCCCCAATCGCAAACTTAGATGCGTCTGTATCAACTACGAATTACGAATTGTTTCGTAAAGTCGGGCATCGTTAACACCAGTCCTCCGTCCTTCGGGTCTTTATAAATAAGATCTTTGAGCGTATGAAACGCTTGCAAATCCTCTTCGTCCCACTTCTCAAAGTCTCCAAAATCTATCATTCTCTCCAACTTAGCCCGTGTTGCACCCCAATCGGGTATAAACTGGCTATAGTATTGCGCCATCGCAAGGAATGAGTGCAATTCAGTGCGGTTCTTCGGTATCGGTCGATTCAAAATCTCCTCCCTCTTCTCCTTGGATATCGAGACTCGATTATGGGAGATCTCGTACCCTAAGTATGTCACACTCGTCTTGGCAAGTTGACACTTCTTCAGATTGCACTTCAGGCCAAAAGCTCCAATGCGCCTGAATATATCGGACAAATGATCGATATGCTCCTCCATTGTGTTAGAGAATACGATAATGTCATCGATATAGCAAAATGCATATTCTCCCGCCTTCTGTCCCCGCCTTCTCATAAAGCATCCGTCAAACAAATCATCGTACTGACTGCTCAACATCTTCTGCATCGCCTTCTGGAAAAGTCCTGGGGCTTGCTTGAGGCCCATCGGAAGCACTTTCCATTGATATATTTCCATACCTACCACAGACGCCGTCAGCCATCTGGACTTTTCCTCCAGTGGTATCTGCCAGAAGCCATTCTTAAGGTCAATGACCGAATAGAATTTCGCATTCCGCAGTACTCTCCTTCCTTCTTCTAATGTCGGGAGAGGATTTCTCTCCTCCTCCAGCACCTTGTTAACACGTGCATAGTTAACTGTCAGGCGCCACTCTCCCCCTGGCTTCGGCGCTATTCTCGGCTGTGAGACTATTGGAGATGTTGATCTCGCTATCTTCGCCTCATGTATACTCAAGTTCCCTCTTCGTGGTGCCGGTGACGGCTCCGCACCCGATATTTTGTAAATAACCGCAGTGAAGTCCTCAGGTTTGACACCACCTGCATGTGGAGGGTCAAAATTTCCTTGTTCGCCTCTAATTTGGCTTTTAATCTCTTGAAAATCTTCATCAGACATCTTCTTATATTGCTTGAGGGGTTCTCTGTCCTCCCCCAAGCCTAAGTCCTCTTCCGAGACATCATCTAGGCCCGTCTTTTCATACGTGACCGTGTCTGGCTCATCATCTTTGCCGAGCTCCACCAGTATGTCAATGAGTCTCGTGTATTGCAAAGGAGCTTTACGGGTGTAAAAACCATCAAAGCATGTGAATGCTTGCGGTATCAATTTCAACTTGTCGAGGTCTCTGAGCTTCCCCTTGTATGCACTGCTCTGCTCACGAGTTCCCATACGACAAGCCACCACTAGCTGTTGCTTGCGAGAGGGTACCGGTATAGGATGATCAATAAGCCGGTCCCTTATTTCCTGCGCCCATATAACAAGTGATTCGGCCAAATGTGGGGTATCAATTTTTCCGAAATTGTCCTACAGGTGATTTTGCACTTTTTGATTCAGACATGAAAATGTGTTTTATTTAGTAAAAATAATATTGAATAAGCTGAATAACGTATTAAAATGATTTGCCAGTTGTTTTAAAGCTTCCTAGTTTGACTTTGTGATATCAATATGAAGCCTCCTACATATGTGAGAAAGGATACTTAGTCATTTATTAAATCTTAATATTGGTTTTTCTCATCCGTTTCAATAATGAATTTGATTACTAAATCTGCTTAATTGCATTATTACAAGCTGAATATTAAATAATATTCGACAAATCATTAATAACTTTCGACTTGAATTTAGTATCCAGCTGGTGGAGCTCGCCGGGGGGGGGGGGGGTGGTAGATTGAAATGAGCTACAGTCACTTACAGAGCAGCTGCACGGCGAGCTAGTTTCTTCAACTCCCTTGCATACTTTCTAGATGTTTTCGCAAACTAATCTTCTTCTTCTTCTTCTTCTTCTTCTTCTTCTTCTTCTTCTTCTTCTTCTTCCGATTGCACTCGACCCCTACCTTTGCCCCGACCCCGACCCCGAGCTCTGGCCCGACCCCGACTGTCTTCTTCTTCTTCTTCTTCTTCTTCTTCTTCTTCTTCTTCTTCTTCTTCGTCCGATGGCACTCTAACCCTACCCCTGCCCCAACCCCGACCCCGACCCCGAGCACGACCCCGAGCACTTGCCCGACCCTGACCTCTAGCAAGACTATCTCTACCACCCACTGCAGCCTTTCCTTTTTGTTCAATGCTGCAATCACATACTTGAAAGTGCCCCCATGCTGCACTCACAAGTTCTGCACGTTTGAACTGCTTTCTATCAGCATTTCGAAAGGCTATGCCATGTGCTCGAAGATAGCTTACCAACTCCTTCACTAACACTCTCATCGCTCCAAAAGCTTTTTCATCTGACGCGACAGCAAGAAAGGATGCAACCCTTTCCCATGCTGGCATTGACCTACCATCAGCTGCCTCAAACGCTAAATCCTGTTCTAATCGCTGCTGTGCTGAGAGCATTCTACCTCCAAACCAAGCAGGATGTGTTGGCGGTTGGCTATCACTGAGGAAGTAAGTTCTAGGGTAGTTTAGCCTTTCCTCCTCTGTCAGTTTGGAAAGACCGATCATCTTTGCCTTCCTGTCAGGTGGGACTGCAAAGGGGTCCGGTGGAAGATCTGCTAGCACTCTAACATTCACTGACCACTTCTGATCGTTTTTGTCAATGCAGGAAATATGACCTGGATAACCAGGCTCGCCTCCCTCGCCGTAGCTTCCTGCAAAGCGCAAGCCTGCAACTGCGCCTGGGCGGCCTATAAAACATTTTCAGTTATGTATGACAATATAACAATAAACATTTACAACCTAGCATATGTTCTATCTGGTCATTCTCCTCCTGTCCACAATACTTCTGCGCAAGCTTGCGAACATCCTTCAGAAGTTTTGGATCTGCAAACTTTACGGGAGGAAGTTTTTTGGGCAGCGTCCCTTCCGCTATTTAACAAAATAAAATAAAAGTTAGATTTTTCAACTAACAGGAGAGCAAAGTGAAAACCTGGAGCCCGGGTCATCATTTTAATCGGAGCTCCGTCTGGTCGGTCCCTTTCCCCGTGCCAATGCTCTTGCCCGTCTCCGAAGGTCTTTACCTTGGCCGTGGGGAGGCCGTTGTTGCAATCGCCTGGTACTCCAGCGTTGATTTGCCATGCCAGGGGACGATTCCAGTACTTCAAGTACTTGTTCATGCATGGTGAAAAAAGATTCACCCAGTCATAACTGGTGATCAGGATACAGACGACAATACGTTCTTTGTCTTTGGTGAACGCGCGAAGCAGCTTGAACAAAGCCTGAGCGATGCTTGTGGTTAAAAAGGTAGTGCCTAACCCTCGTCTCATCGTGCGAAACTTCTTATCATCACCGGAAAACCCATGGTGTGGGAGATTTCGATGAGTCTGTCCTTGCAAAAACCATCCCGCCCAGATAATGAAGTTGATAAAGCCATACATACCCCAGCCAGTATTTTCGCCCCCTCCGTCAAACTCAATGAAGAGCTTCCATGCGGCCATAGTGTCAGTGCTCCACAGCCGACTCCGTAGCATGTGGTAAAGGATAGAGATTGTACTGTTCTGACCTTTTTCAATACCAGGGCCGTGAGTGTAGATGTAACTTTTCCTGGTTCTGTAACAACTGAACACCCCAAGGCCAAGACGAATAACGTACTTACCTTTAAAGTCAGTGGATTTGCGTCGACATGAAGGAACGAGCACAGGGGGTGTCCCGTCAAAAGAGCAAACAATCGATCGAAGGTCAAGAGGTGCTCCAGACTTCCGCTTAGTGGTTTGGAAACGATTTTCCCGATGGATTTTGTGATGAGTTTGGCTCCTCACCTTCCACTGTTGAAATTCAGCTTCATTTTTGAACCCCCGCTCTTGTTCCTTCATAAGCTGCTTGCATTGCGCTGCCAGCTCGGTGCAGATTTCATCCTTGGCGATGTCCTGGTCTATTATTCACAGGAAAAAAACATAATAATAATAATAATAATAATAATAATAATAATAATAATAATAATAATAATAATAATAATAATAATAATAATAGTGTATCTCCTGCCAATTGCTGAGCCAAAAGGCCATGTGCATCCAGTCCTCCATTCCATAAGGAAAGTCTCCACACCAATCGGTGGAATAAAGGAAGTGACGGCATAGAACATTACTCTAGGAGCTTTATACCGATCAGCCCATGGAAAGGACCGATGGCCTATGTACTCCCTAATAATAATAATAATAATAATAATAATAATAATAATAATAATAATAATAATAATAATAATAATAATAATAATAAATAATAATAATAATAATAATAGTGTATCTCCTGCCAATTGCTGAGCCAAAAGGCCATGTGCATCCAGTCTCCATTCCATAAGGAAAGTCTCCACACCAATCGGTGGAATAAAGAATGACGGCATAGAACATTACTCTAGGAGCTTTATACCAATCAGCCCATGGAAAGGACCGATGGCCTATGTACTCCCTAATAATTAATAATAATGATAATAATGTACACAAAAGAACTTATGCTTAATGCAAAAGATGTTTAGAGCAAGCTCTTTACTGCTACCTCGGATAGGCTCTATATTTTTAAAGTCTCTGCGCCAGACTTTATTCACTTTCGTGGGGCCGGGAGGCTCTTTGACATTCAGCCTTTGCTTGCAGTTGGCCGGCGCAGATGCTAGCACATCTTGACATCCTTTCGTCCAGTTTGCTACGATGTAGCTGTACACTTCGCTGGTTTCGGTAATGTCTTGAAGCTTCCAAGTTCCGTCTTCTTCAACATCGATCCCCATTTGTAACCACTTTCTGCATAGCAGAACGTGAATGACATCTTCAGTAAGTGGTTCCGGCGGTACAACCCTTACATCTATCTTAGTGCGGTTGCGCATAAGCTTTAAAGTTTTGTCATAACTCTATCACCGACTCCATGAATGCGCTGCCACATAGTTCTGCATACTTTTTTCCGTTTGGTAGACATACTGCATGTTACCGGCCGGATCTTTCATTGTCTCCAACTTTATCGCTAGGGAATTTTTGAACTCTTTCAAAGAAAGTGCACAAGATTGGGTGCGTTCCCTTATAACATCGCGTGGGTCGACCCAACGATAGCATTGCCATTCTCGACAACAGCTTGACCTCACCTCCTCCTCAAGCTCATTGTATGGCATGCCAAGCCACTTCTCCAGACATTGAGGTCGAACATGCTTGACAGGGCCTTGCTTGCGCTTCTTGAACGTGTATGACCTATTGGCTTTCTTAGGCCTGATGGCTACATGAGCAGTAAGTCCTAAGGTCTTATAGAGAGCTTGTGTGCTTGAGCGAATCTCATCGGTATTCGGCTGCTTACTACTACTACTAGCTTCTGTAATCAAAGCCCCAGGTGTCCAGAAGCCAGTCGATTCCGCTGACTCAGAGAAGGGCAGCACCATGCTAGACGAACATGCCGTAGATGTACACTACATTGCAAACGATGTACAAACAACATGGAGAAGTATTAAGGTTTGGTTGACAAATTATATGAAGCTAACCTTGATAGGAGAGCCAGTAGGTGATGGGTCTTTCGTAGATGATAACTGCATTTCAAACGGTTTACAAACAACGCATATAGATGCTTGTTAGACAAAGTGCAGGCAGCTGACCTTGACAGGAGAACGGGTGAATGAATCATCCTCTTCTGCACTGCTCGAAGCGGCGTCACCACTTTCTTCTTCCTCACCTCGATCCTTCATAGTAATAGCAATGAATCACCACATACAACACACTTTAATTTAGTATTAAGCAACAAGAAAACATTCGAATGCATACCTGAGGAGTGGCTGCACAAACACGAACACGCTTTATTGAGTCATTCTGAGCTTTAACTGAAGAGAGACCAGCCGCGAACTCATTCAAAAGCTTGCGTTTTGCATTTATGCTTGAGGAAGTTGAGGGAATTCGTGGAGGATCCGCTCTTACAGCCCTCGACCGGAAAGATGCTAGAAGCGCGTGTTTTTTTTCCAAAGACATTGGTTGTGACCTTGGTGGCAGTGGCTCAAGAAATTCAGGAACGATAAAAAAAATTTATAGTTCCTATCATTCTCAACATAGAAAACAGGGATTTTCTTGTTTGCCTTTGCTGCCTCTCTCATCCAAGAAGGATGTGCCTTGCAAGCCTCGGCTTTTGGATTTGACTCCAACGTTGAGTAGTTGAGAAGAATTTGCTCACCTCGAGACACACCCTTGGACATTGTCACGACTTGCTCACCCTTCGACACTTTGCAGTTTGGGCTCTCACTGCAGCCAGGAAAGTGACTACTGTTAATAAGATGCATTGCATTTCTGCTTTCTTGATGAATTGAGTCAATGGATTGCATTCCTATTTCAATGCCCTTATATGTTCGCATCCTAAAGTGCTGAGCAAATGGATTATCACTGATGTCCTCTGAAGGCATTTTAGCACCTCCTGGTTGCAGAAGCCCCAGCTTAAACCCTTTTGGCAAATCGTCATTAGCAAATAATCCACATCTACCTGCCTTGCCGGATCCTGAAAGCCAAGCAATAGACACTGGCGCTCTCCTCGCAGTCGCGAGGCTCATTTGACGTTGCTCCCACGCCACGTGGCAAGAAAAGACTCAAAACAAGCTCCAAACTACACAAAAGATATGATAGTTATTCACATCTTATATTGTTTTTCTTGCTTCTAAAAGGCAAACAACACCAATGAATCACCGTCATCAATTCGACAAAAACAACTGCAACAACAACGACAACAACGACAACAACGGCGACAACGACAACAACGACAACGTAGGTAGATTTGAAGGAGAAAAAAAAGAGAGAAAGAAAGAGAGAGAGAGAGAGAAAGAGAGAGACAGAAAGAAAGGGAGAGAGAGAGAAAGAAAGGGAGAGAGAAAAAGAAAGGGAGAGAGAGAGGGAGAGAGAGAGAGAGAGAAAGGGCGAAAAGAAAATATACATACGGATATGCATACATAAATACATACATACATACATACATACACACTTGCATACATACATACATATTACATACATACATACATGAATGACCATTTATTGCAGAAAACAAGAGCATGAAGACAGCCAAAACAATTTTGACATAGAGAAAACGTAGTAAAAAATTAAGTTAACAAATTTTCTTCGGTTGATTTTGTTTTATATACTTTGACACTGATGTTGTAATTAAGTTTCCCGCTCTTTCTAGTGTGTGGAAGGAGCGGGAAAGCTATTTAGACAAGTATACACGAAGAGAGCGAGCTGGAAATCATCTGCAAACTTTTGTCGGTACGGAAAATTTAGAAACGAAATATTCGACTTCTTACTATAAAAATACGTCTAAAATATATTTCGAAGCTCTAAATAAGCAGTCAGTGTCAGTATTTTTAAAGATCTTGCATTTATTGCAGAAAACAAGAACATAAAGACAGCCAAAACATGTTGACATAGAGGAAACGTAGAAAAAATTAAGTTGACAAATTTTCTTCGGTTGATTTTGTTTTATATACCTTTACACTGATGGTGTAATTAAGTCCCGCTCCTTCTAGTGTGTGGAAGGAGCGGGAAAGCTATTTAGACAAGTATACAAAAAGAGAGCGAGCTGGAAATCATCGGCAAATTTTTGTCGGTACGGAAAATTTAGAAACGAAAATTCCACCTCCTGGCTTCTAGGGAATACATTTCCTTACAATAATTTACATCAACACACATGTAGACATATTATGCAGCAATAAAAAGCAAAGCAACATGATAAAAGAATGAAGTGGAAACAAAAAATCATTTTCCGACTGCAGATTTTCTTTTGTTTGGTATGCCTCTGGTACTTGAGGAAATAAAATATTTCTTTCTTTCCCGCTCCTTCCACAGACAGGAAAGAGCGGGAAAGAAGGTTTGAGGCTAGCAGCGAGACTGGGAAATGCAAAAACAACAAAAGAAAATATGTAACAACAGCTCTTTTCCACCCATGATTTTTTCAGAGGCAAAAAGGTCGACTACTGCCTTTTTTCAGGGTCTGCAGTCGAACGTCTGCACTTGAAAAGTGCGGGTAGATTTGTATACAGCTGTATACATTAGATTGAAAGAAAAGAGCTCGTAAAGGCCAGGACATTGCAAGCAATTGCCAGAAACCGTAAGGGGGCTCTAAAAATTTGGATAAACGGCCAGACGGAGCCTGAGGATTTCGAAGATGTGATAATTCCAGATGAAGTGCGGAGGAAATATGATGGCTTAGGTCTCGAGCAGCTGGAGAGGGTGGTAGTTGAGACCAAGAGGAATTGGACAGCACAGGGGTTCTTGGAAAATGCAAAGAGTTGGGATGATGGACTAAAAGGCGAGGTAGTACGTTTGAAAAGAGATCGCAAGAAGACAGACTTCTACACAAACGAAAATAATAGTAGCGGGAATAAAAAGAAGAAACAAAAGAAGGAAGAAGAAGAAGAAAAGACAGGAGAAGGGAAGGAGAATGAGAAGGAGAAGGAGCCAGGAAAGAAGAAGAAGCGAAAGGAGAAGGAGAAGGAGAAGGAGAAGGAGAAGGAGCCAGAAAAGAAGACGGGAAAGAAGAAGGAGAAGGAGAAGCCAGTAAAGAAGAAGGGAAAGAAGAAGGAGAAGGACAAGGAGAAGAATGACAAGGACAAGGAGAGGGACAAGGAGAAGGACAAGGAGAAGAATAATGACAAGGACACGGAGAAGGACAAGGAGGAGGACAAGGAGAAGGACAAGGAGAAGGACAAGGAGAAGGACAAGGAGAAGGACAAGGAGAAGGACAAGGAGGAGGACAAGGAGGAGAACAAGAAGAATAAGAATAAGAAGGGAAAGAAGGAGAAGGGGAAGAAGAAGGATGAGGAGGATGACGAGGAGGACGAGGAGGAGGAGGACGAGGAGGACGAGGAGGAGGAGAAGGTGACGAAGGACAAGGACAAGGAGAAGGAGGAGGAGAAGAAGACGACGACGACGAAGAAGAAGAAGAAGAAGGAGAAGAAGAATAAGAAGGGAAAGAAGAAGGAGAAGGGGAAGGAAGAGGAGGATGACGAGGAGAACGAGGAGGAGAAGGACGAGGAGGAGGACGAGGAGGAGAACGAGGAGGTGACGAAGGACAAGGACAAGGACAAGGAGGAGGAGGAGAAAGGAAAGCAGAAGGAGGAGGAGAAGGACAAGGACAGGGAGAAGGACAAGGACAAGGACAAGGGCAATGAGAGAGTAAACAAAACAGGAGTCCCAGAAGTCCCATAAGGAAAATTTCGTATTTACGAAATCCCGGGTTGGTTTGAATACATATTCGAGAACGAGGAGGACCAGAAAGCACACACGGACTCCAAAGGCCGCAAGTTCCAAGACGGGTTCGTTCTTCTTTCTTTTTTATGTTAAATTATAATAAATTAATATGTAATTGTAGAAATTTCTTTCTTTTGTTTTCATTTCTTTCTTTTCTTTCTTTTCTTTCTTTTCTTTCTTTTCTTTCTTTTCTTTCTTTTCTTTCTTTCTTTCTTTTCTTTCTTTCTTTTCTTGTCTGTTGTTTCTTTCTTTTCTTTCTTTTCTTTCTTTTCTTTTAATTTCTTTTTTTTCTTTTTCTTTTTCTTTTTTCTTTTTTCCTTTTCTTTCTTTTCTTTCTTTTTTTCTTTCTTTTCTTTCTTTTCTTTCTTTCTTTTCTTTCTTTTCTTTCTTTTCTTTTTTTTCCTTTCTTTTCCTTATTTTCTTTATTTCGTTTTCTTTCTTTTCTATCTTCAAATTGTTTCTTTTCTTTCTTTTCTTTTCTTTCCTTTTCTTTCCTTTCTTTTTTTTCTTTTTTTTCTTCTCTTTTCTTCTCTTTTTTCTTTTTTTCTTCTCTTTTTTCTTCTCTTTTTTCTTCTTTTCTTCTTTCTTTTTTCTTTTTGTTTCTTTTCTTTCTTTTCTTTTTTATTTTCTTTTCTTTTCTTTATTTAACTTTTCTTAAAATTTTGTTTCTTTTCTTTTTTTCTTTTTTTCTTTTTTTCCTTTCTTTCCTTTCTTTCTTTTCTTTCTTTTCTTTCTTTTTCGTTATCTTCTTTCTTTTCTTTCTTTTCTTAATATTTGATGTCGGACTGAGAGCCTTCCACAGTGCCCCCCCCCCCCCCAAGCACTTGTTTGTTCGTGCTTATTGCTAAGGTTGTTCATGACATGGACAACAGACGATGCTAAGGTACATTAATTACATTAATATTGTTGTCCCGGTCACCACTGGGTCAGAAACATGGTGTTTGGGTAATTAAAGGTGCGCGAGGGGTATACATCACCGACGTCAGGCTGACCACAAGAGCAGGCTTGATATTGGCCCCCCAAAGGCAGATTGAGACTCGCGAAAACGATGTGTGGCCTGCGCCTGGGTTTTGATTGATTTTTTTTTCTTAAAAAAACAACAATAATTTGCTATAGGATGATCCTTGAGTTTCCAGTGGGCTGGAAGAAAAGAAAACCCGAAGCTAATGAAAATGGTACGAATGTTTTGTCATTTTCACCCATGATTGGTTGTTATTGCAGGTGTCGGAACGAAGAAGTGGATCGCAGTGTTGCGGGGAATGGATGCTGATTTGGACGGCAAGACCGACACTGAGTTTCTTCAACTCATGTGCCCAAAATTGTTGAATCTTGCTCATAGCTTGTGTCACCCCCCTCACAAGCGGAACTATATTGAAGACGTGTTGACCTTTTTCCTTCCATATGTTGGGGATCCTACGAATCCCCCCCCCATTCTTCGAAGATACAGATGGAAGGCTTTGCTAGTTAAGGAGTTGGCAGGCAAGGCTAAGGTATGCAATTATTGCGCAAAGGGCTTTAGCTTTATTTATTGCTGCTTTTTTAGCTCTTCATTTTTATGGTGTGATAGAGGAACAGAGCAGCAGTAGAGCAAGGCTACAAACCTTTGCGCTCTTCTGATCGCCGGACCAAAAGGCCAAGGAAATTTACACCAGGTTCTTTGCGTCAACACTGTTCTATGTAACACAGTTCTCTTATGAATTTTATTGTTTGATACTAGGTAGCAGTGACACTGCGCCTGAACCAGAGGATCAGGAGGGTGAAACTAGTGAAGATGAGGTTATAGTCGAGGAGAATACAAAAAAGAAGAAAAATTTGAAGGCAAAGCAGAAGGTGAAGCAGAAGAAGGTGAAAAAGGGCAAGAAGGAGCAGCCCTCCACGCCTCCGGACGAGGAATCGGAAGCCGAGGAGAAACTTGAGCAAGCCAACCAGGTCTGTTCTCACTCTGCAGCTGTTATGTTGTCTTCTAATTAATGATACATATGTAGTGTAGTACTAGTGGTGTCTCCGAAGCCTCTTTGCAAGCGATTTTGAAGGAGGCAATGAAAGAACATAGTAGCAAAATGAATGAGAACATGGAGAAGCTTTTGAAACAGTATGAAAAGAAAGAAGCAGGGAAGGAAGGTAAATGAAAGAACAATGGAGAAACAGAGAAGGATAAGGAGACGCAAGGCTCTGAGGAAGAAAAAGGCAAAGAAAAGAAGAAAAAGAAGAAAAAGAAGAAGAAAAAGAAGAAGAAAGACAGCTCCAGTGACTCAGACAGTGACGATAGCACTAGTACTAGTGATAGCTCTAGTAGTAGTGAGTCAGAGGAAGAAGAACAGACGAAGAAAGAGAAGAAGAAAAAGAAGAAGAAGAAGAAGAAGAAGAAGAAGAAGAAGAAGAAGAAGAAGAAGAAGAAGAAGAAAGAGGAGAGAGCTGCACAGCAGGCTATGCAAAACACAGCCACTCGCGGTATCTATCCATTCCCACCCAACAGCTCACCCGGCATATATTTATGATTTTGCACTTGCGGCTATGGCACTCAAAAATCAGTAAGTTGAGCGTTGAAGTTTCTCAAAAATACTAAAAATTAGATTTATTTGAAAAATAAAAAGAATGTATTGTGTGATTAAAATGTATTCTCTTTTTTTACTCCTCCCGGTGCCTCCCCCCCCCCCCCCCCGGCCCCCCCCCATCCCCCCCCCCCTCACAGCAGGTGTCTGGATCAGTCAATGTATTGACACAATTTAGCTTTAATGTAACTGGCAAATCATTTTTAATACGTTATTCAGCTTATTCAAGATTTTTTTACTAAATAAAACACATTTTCAATGTCTGAATCAAAAAGTGCAAAATCACCTGTAGGGCAATTTCGGAAAAATTGATACCCCACATTTGGCCGAATCACTTGTTATAATAATAATAATAATAATAATAATAATAATAATAATAATAATAATAATAATAATAATAATAATAATAATAATAATAATAATAATAATAGTGCTTCTCTGTCAATGGCTGATGCATTTCTGCACATGCGCCTCCATCGTCTCACCCGTGAGGGGAGTACGAAGAATTGACGATAAGCTCTAATGACACCCCCGCAAGGGCAGTTCCAACACTTCCAGACGGACCGGTATGTTCAATGAAAATACTGGTCCAGACGGAGCGGTATGTTCAATGAAAATACTGGTGGCACCGACGGGAATAGAACTGGCGACAGGGCCCAGATGGTAGAAC
>WBZZ01003159.1:30000-107500 GCA_019918135.1 Paulinella micropora | reverse complement strand
AATCTGGTGTCTGCTGGGTCCTGGGCTATCAACCAGCATATGCGGAGTTTAAGATCTTTTACGCGCGCAACGACCCTCCTCCCCAGCATCTACCACCAAAGGGTTATGAGTTGGCGTCACAGTTTAACGCCTTGAGGCCATTGGGCTGAATAATAATAATAATAATAATAATAATAATAATAATAATAATAATAATAATAATAATAATAATAATAATAATAATAATAATAATAATAATAATAATAATCACCTGCTTCGAACCCGTCTTCTGACATGGTGGCTGCCGCCTCAGCCTTCTTCCCTGCACGAGTAAGTAAGTAAAAGTAAGTAAGCAAGTAAGTAAGTAAGTAAAGTATAAGTAAGTAAGTAAGTAAGTAAGTAAGCAAATAAGCAAGTAAGTAAGTAAGTAAGTAAGTAAGTATGTATGTATGTAAGTTAGTAACTTAGTCTGTAATTGCGTAAATAAGCAAGTAAGTAAGTGAGTAAGCAAGTAAGTAAGTGAGTAAGCAAGTAAGTAAGTAAGTAAGTAAGTAAGTAAGTAAGTAAATATAAGTAAGTAAGTACGTAAGTAAATATAGTAAGTAAGTAAGTAAGTAAGTAAGCAAGTAAGTAAGCAAGTATGTAAGTAAATATAAGTAAGTAAGTTAGTAAGTAAGTAAGTACGTAAGTAAGTAAGTAAGAAAGTAAATATAAGTAAGTAAGTAAGCAAGTAAGTGAGCAAGTAAGTAAGTATAAGTAAGTAAGTAAGTAAGTAAGTAAGTAAGTAAGCAAATAAGTAAATATAAGTAAGTAAGTAAGTAAGTAAGTAAGTATGCATGTATGTATGTAAGTAAGTAAGTAAGTAAGTAAGTGAGTATGCAAGTAAGTAAGTAAGTAAGTAAGTAAGTAAGTAAGTAAGCAAGTAAGTAAGTAAGCAAGTAAGTAAGCAAGTAAGCAAGTAAGTAAGCGAGTAAGCAAGTAAGCAAGTAAGTAAGTTAGTAAGTAAGTAAATATAAGTAAGTAAGTAAGTAAAGGAAGTAAGTAAATATAAGTAAATATAAGTAAGTAAGTAAGTAAGTAAGCAAACAAGCAAGTATTTATAAGTAAGCATAAGTAAGTAAGTAAGTAAGTAAATAATAATAATAATAATAATAATAATAATAATAATAATAATAATAATAATAATACTATATCTGAGGCGTACTGATGCAGCTAATGGCATATCCTCAACGGACATAAGCCTCCAATACCCTTGTTCGAGGTCCTCCACCCCCCCCGTGTCAGTCTCTCGCCTGATGATCGGGGCCACCGATGGAGCTCCTGAGGGCAAGACTGCACTAAGCCGAGGTTATTCCGCAGTCCCAGCAACCTCTTGCAAGACGTCACCGAATGTGCAAGTGCATACACCAAGCGCGGTTGCTAGAGCTGCCTCGAAACCCCACCCATAACAATCTGGTGTCTGCTGGGTCCTGGGCTATCAACCAGCATATGCGGAGTTTAAGATCTTTTACGCGCGCAACGACCCTCCTCCCCAGCATCTACCACCAAAGGGTTATGAGTTGGCGTCACAGTTTAACGCCTTGAGGCCATTGGGCTGGAACTCTGTTTAGCAAGTGTGACTAGGTTTTTTCATCGGGATTTCCCTTAAATATGTCACAGTCAACACTCCAAAATAATAATAATAATAATAATAAAATAACAATAATTATTAATAATAGTAATAATAATAATAATAGTAATAATAATAATAATAATAATAATAATAATAATAATAATAATAATAATAATAATAATAATAATAATAATAATACCTTTGTCAGCCGCCTTAGCCTTCCCTGCACGACCCTTGGGCAGGGTTGCTGAACAACGACAACAACATTAACAAAAAAGACATCAACAACAATAATAATCTTGGGCAGCCTGTTCCGATTCTTCAGCCTCTTCGTCGTCTTCGCCAGCCTCTTAGTAAATATAAGTAAGTAAATATAAGTAAGTAAGTAAGTAAATATAAGTAAGTAAGTACGTAAGTAAGTAAGTAGGTAAGTAAGTAAGTCATTATAAGTAAGTATAAGTAAGTAAGTAAGCAAGTAAGCAAGTAAGTAACTATAAGTAAATATAAGTAAGTAAGTAAGTACGTAAGCTGAACAACAACAACAACAACAATATTAACAAAAATAACATCAACCATAATAATTACCTTGGGCAGCCTTTTCTGATTCGTCAGCCTCTTCGTCGTCTTCGCCAGCCTCTTAGTAAATATCAGTAAGTAAATATAAGTAAGTAAGTAAGCAAGTAAGTGAATATAAGTAAGTAAGTAGGTAAGCAAGCAAGCAAGTAAGTAATTATAAGTAAGTAATTATAAGTCAGTAAGTAAGTAAGTAAGTAATTATAAGTAAATATAAGTAAGTAAGCAAGTAAGTAAGTAAGTAAGTATAAGTAAGTACGTAAGTAAGTACGTAAGTAAGTCAATATATGTAAGTATGTAAGTAAGTATGTAAGTAAGTATGTAAGTAAGTAAGTAAGTAAGTAAGTAATTATAAGTAAGTATAAGTAAGTAAGTAAGTAAGTAAGTATAAGTAAGTAAGTAAGTAAGTAAGTATGTATGTATGTAAGTAAGTAAGTAAGTAAGTAATTATAAGTAAATACAAGTAAGTAAGTAAGTAAGTAAGTAAGTATGTAAGTAAGTAAGTCAAAATAAGTAAGTCAGTAAGTATGTATGTATGTATGTATGTATGTATGTATGTAAGTAAGTAAGTAAGCAAGTAAGTAATTATGAGTAAGTAAGTAAGTAAGTAAGTAAGTAATTATAAGTAAATATAAGTAAGTAAGCAAGTAAGTAAGTAAGTAAGTAAGTAAGTAAGTAAGTAAGTAAGTAAGTAAGTAAGTAATTATCAGTAAATACAAGTAAGTAACTTCTCGAATCCAGTTGAAGTACTGCGTTAAGTAGCCATTGATGTAGGCGCCACCATACTTGAGCATCTCGTTCTTCACTTTGTCCTCGCCACAAGCTTTGTGGTTATTCAGGGCACGTTGCCTTGCAAGGACCTCCTCTTGCGTGAACGGCTTGTCCATCTCTTCGCAAGTGTCTTCACCTACTTCGTGCTCCTTCATAGCCCGGGCCACCTCATCTCTGAAGCGATCGTTCCAGTGGAACTGCCGCTTAGCTTCGGCTTCCTCCCACTCCAGCGATCCTGCTTCTGCACAGCACTCCACCACAACAGCCGCACTTGCCGAATTTTCCCGTGGCTTCACCGAATTTTTCCGAAATTCCTCCCACCGAGCGACCTTTTCCGGCAGCGTACACGCCAGTGAGCCATCCTCCCTTTGCACCGGCGCGGAGACCTTCGTTCTGCGTGCCCCGCCAAGCCGCTTCGCGAGTAGCCAAAAGCGCTTTGAGGATTGCTCGCGTTGACATTTGACCGCTTCTTCCTGCACTTGCTTGAAGGAGGCGGACTTCTTGGCCCGAGTTGCCTTCCGAATTGCTTGCGGAGCCGTAGCCAATTCAGACGGGCTTCCGCATTCGATTCATCCCTCCTGTATGCTGCGTAGGCCTCCCGGCGCTGCTGAATGAGCTCCTTTAGCTCCCCGTCGAACCAATTGTTGGTGAAACGGGGTCGTATACATCTGGAGCCAAGGACCCGGTGCGCCGCCATTCGGAAGGACTGCGCCACTCGCTCGGTGACGTCATCTACCACCCGTTGGCTGTCGGCACCACCCGATAGGTCAAGCTTAGGCAGCTGATGTACTCCAAGCTTCTGTAGGCAATACTGGAATACGTCATCGAACTTGTCGCGTAGATAATCCAGCGCTTGCTTCGCAGCGTGATCATTACCCGAGACACCAGCACCAATAAGCTTATCAACACGAAGGGACCTGTAAGGTTTCGCAGCCCGCTTTGGCCGGCGCTGGCCGCTCCACGTCAGTTCGGCCCATACTGCCTTGTGGTCCGTATCAAGATCATCTTCGCATACTCCGAACTTTGCTCCAGATGCCAAGCCAGGCGACGCGCAGATGTAATCGAGGAGGTGCTTGCCTGTGCCCATGCCGCGCTGCTCACGCCGGGACCACCAGTAGGACCCTTCCACTGGGCACGAGAAGCCGCTCAGATTTCGCAGGCCCGAAGCGACGAGGACAGCCGCGATTCTCTTGCCGTTCTTCGAACGTACCGGTGCTCCCTTATCATCGACCTCCCCGTGCTGACCGACGATGCCCTCCTCTTTTCGGCTGCATGCCGGCCCGAGCTTCGCGTTGGCATCCGCCACCGTGACCACAAGACCTTTGGCTCCAAAAAAAGCTATAGCTGCCTGCCAGGCCGCATACGCCTCTGACGACTCTTCTTCCTGCGTTTCCTGGGGAAAGTAGCCGTTGCCCACATAGATATCCTGAGCGCCGGTAACACCCGAGGCGATACGCAGCCACACTTGCTGCCGGTGGTCGACGGGGGCTGACACCAGGTTGCAATACGGACCAAGGAAGTTAGCCACCGCGAATAGAACCCCACCCTTGCAGCGATTTTTCTCGCTGACCTCCGCAGGTTTTCCAAAAATCCGGAATCCATCCAGGCTGCATTTGGAAAGTTGCTTCTTGCCCATGCGGTGCTCCTGAGCCCCGATGACTAGCCAGCCCTCGTGCTTGTAAAATGATGCCCATTCCGCCGTGCATACGTTGTCGTATCCCGTTTTACCCTGCCAGTTGTGACTCGCGACGAGTAGCTTGAAGCCATCCTCTTTCTCATTTGCTTCCGTGCTTCCCTCTGCAGCCTTCGGCCCTTCCTCTTTCTCCTTTGCTCCCGTGCTTCCCTCTGCAGCCTTCGGTTCCTCCTCTTTCTTCTTCTGTTCTACTGCCTTTGGCATCTTCTCCTTTTCAATCACTGCCGGCGCTGCCTCCACTGGCTCCAGCAGCTGCATGGCCGCGCCGAGGCCAGGATTTGCGTAGTGCATGAGGCCGCGGGCCTTGGCAGAGACGGCCACGGGGCCCTGGTTTTTCGGCCGCTTGAGCCGCTTCGGCATGGGCGATTCGTCCAGCCAGGCCGGCCTCTTCCGAGAACTGTCTGCTAATACCGGCCGGGTGCTGATCCATGGACAACCCGGCGTAAACATGTCTCTTTTCTTGAGACAGGCCGAGAAAAAAATTTTACTTTTTGTGTTTTTCGAGCAACTTGATCAATTGTTTGTAATCTCTGACAGAGGCCTTGTTGCCTTTGGCTACTGTCAATTTTGCCTCAAGTTCGGCTAGCTTGGCAGCGATCTGATCCTTGTATGGCAACGGCTTTGGTTTACCTGCCAATGCCGCCCCGTGCATCCGCGCTCCGAGCCTTTTCCCGTCCGTGTCTGTCGTGTACTCGTGAATCAAGTCATAGACCTCTTCTTGCTCTTCTTTGGTGACAATGCTCTTGTTAAGCTTCTTGTCGCCCTTCACTGCCGCTATTAAGGCCCCCTGCGGGTCGGACGGGGTAGCGGCATTCTTCTTGCTGTCATCGACTTTCTTGAGCTTCGGGCCCGCCAGGATTGCATCTAACAGAGCTGCCTTCGAGTCCGAGGCCGCAGTGGCAGTCTCTTGCTTGAACTTGTTGTAGGCCGTCCTTAACCGTTTGAAGTACTCATCGCTCGTTATGCTCCCTGCGTCGCGCTCTTGTCGCAGCTCGTCGTGCTTCTTGGTCAGCTTAGACATTGCCGCGTTCGCCTTCAATTCGGCTAGGGGTACGCCCGTCATCGCGGATACACGCTGGAGCAGACTACCGGTCGAGTCAGCAGAGCCTAGCTGCGATACGTCGTCGGTAGGTGCAGCAGCGGCAGCTGATGACGACGGCGTACTGAGTTCTGCGGGTAGTGGCGGCGCGGGGGGAGGGCCCTTCGCGTCGGCAGCGGCAGCGGCTGGAGCTGTGGGGATCGACGTGCCTATACCGGCCGCCGGTAGCGGCGGAGCTGTGGGGATCGACGGGCCTGTACCAGTCGCCGACGGCGGCGGAGCTGTACCGGTCGCCGAGTTCTTCTCGTGCACTATGACAGCCGCGCTGCTGTCAAACGACTGTAGCACCGGCGCGGCATGCGTGGCCTTCGCGTCAGTGGCAGCTGCGGCAGTGGCAGCAGGCACGGTTGCTGGCGCGACCGCATCCAGCACGACCGAGAGCTGCGGGTTGGCATATTTCATGATTTGTCTGGTCTTGGCCGCCATCTCGGCCGACCCGCCGCCCACAAAGCCAGTGCGCTGCTTCTTGAAGGAAACAGGCGCATCGCTGGTAAAAGCACGGCCGGCATGCCTCTTGCGCCAGGGCTTCATTTTTGGGTCGAACCTTTTTATCAAACTGTCTGGCGGCGAAAATAAAAAAAACCTGCTACTTCTTCTTACTGACAACGGGTTTCTTCTTGGCCGGCTTCTTCTTGGCCTTGTTGAGCGCTGCCTTTACCACGGCCTTCGCCGGTTCGGCTTGGTCGACTAGCAAGCGCGTCCTGTCACTCAAGACCAGTGGCATACCTTTTTTTCAATATTCGGAGAGAAGTTTTAAAAAAATGATGCAGCAGCAGCCGGAAGGCCCGGTCGAACGGCTGCCGGAGCCGGAACAGCAGCTCGGCGAGAAGACAATCGAGGAGAAGATACTTGACTATGTCGACAAGCAGAAAGACAAGGGCAAGAAGAAGAAGAAGGAGCAGCAGCCGGCAGAGCAGCTGCAGCCGACCGAGTTCAAACGGAACATCGAAGTCTTCTACCCGCGCGAAAAGGGAGCGGGGCAGCTGTTCGTTTTAGTTGGAAAATCGGAACGAGGCAAGACCCATTTCCTGAAATGGCTCCTGTACAGCCTGTGCGCGCGCAAGAAGGACCCGTTTCAGTACGGCGTAATTATGGTTTGAACACGCTTCAAGAATAGCTTTTCTTTTCATTTTGCGAGCGAGCAGCATTGCAAGATCTACGAAGGGTTCAGGATGGACATCCTGCAGAACTACGTTGAAAATCTCAAGCAGCAACGCCATTGGACTACAGAAAGACATATGCTAAAGAAGCAATTGATGGTAGGCCAAAAAAGACAAAGAAAGGATGCAGGCATCACGGACGATATGTTTGTGCAAAAACGACATCATACCGACAATTGCCAACAAAAGCAAAAAAACAAAATTCACCCACAATGCACTACAACCCACCGCCACCATCAACAGAAACTATACACACACAATCGCAAGCTCACACACACACAAACACACTTACACAATCGCAAGCGCACATAAACGCAAACACACACACACACAAACATAAGCGCACACACACGCACTCACACACACACAATCGCAAACACACACACACATACAATCGCAAACACACACACACACACAAACACACACATAAACGCAAACACACACACACACACACACACAAACACACACACAATCGCAAGCGCACACACACACATAAACGCAAACACACACACGCAAACATAAGCGCACACATACACGCAAACACACACACACACACGCAAACACACACAAACACAAACACACAGAAACATAAACGCAAACACACACACACGACGCAAGCGCAATCACACGCACGCAAACACACACACACATAAACGCAAACACACACACGCAAGCGCACTCACACACACGCAAACACACACACACACACAATCGCAAACACACACACACAATCGCAAACACACACACACACACAATCGCAAACACACACACACATAAACGCACACACACACATACACACACACATACACACGTAAGCTCATACACACACAAATCACACACATACATATGCATTGACACACAGGGTGTACCTTTGCAAAAGGGTGTTCCGCGATTTGTGAGTGATCCAACAAGGGGGCCAACCCTGCCGAGAGGTTGGCCGACATCATTGAGCTCGATGTTAGCCAAAAATGCCGAAGCCCATTGGGCAAAGCCAATGTTGGCACCATTGGGCAAACCCAATGTTGGCACCATTGGGCAAACCCAATGTTGGCACCATTGGGCAAACCCAATGTTGGCATCATTGGGCAAACCCAATGTTGGCGCCATTGGGCAAACCCAATGTTGGCATCCTTGGGCAAACCATATGGGTTGCGTACAGAATCGAAGGGAGAGGGGGGCCGCCTTGCACTAAGATGCCGAAAATCCCATTGGGCAAACCCAATGTTGGCATCATTGGGCAAACCCAATGGGTTGTGTAACAGAATCGAAGGGAGAGGGGGGCCGCCTTGCACTCCCCTTGTTGGATCACTCACAATCGTTTGTGCATCGTTTTGCAAAGATACAACCTGTGTATGTCTCAACGACGTTTGTGATTTTGTGCATGTGTATGTGTGTGTGTGAGTGTGTGTGTGTGTGTGTGCGTGTGTTCGAATTGTGTGCATTGTGTGTGTGACTTTGTGTGTCTGTGTTCGAATTGTGTGCATTGTGTGTGTGTGAATTTGTGTGTGTGTGTGTGTGTGTGTTCGAATTGTGTGCATTGCGTGTGTGTGAATTTGTGTGTGTGTGAATTTGTGTGTGTGTGTGCGAATACGTGTGAATGTGTGTGCATATGTTCTGTTCCTTCTCGTTCTTCTTATTCCCAAATTCCTCACCCTCTCCTTGTCGCAGTCGGCTGTGTGTGTCCATGTTTTCCTTTGTAAACGTGTGTTTTTATCCACCTCCCCCTGTAGTTTCATCTATTCAGCTACCTATCTTGTTGTGTTCTTCTTTTTTTCTTTGTGCCTTTTTTTGAATTCCTTGGTTTTGCGCAGAGATGTCGCTGAGATTCACGGCTAGGAGATCAACTGGAGGAAAAGCGCCTAGAAAGAGTCTACTGCCTAAGCAAAACCTGAACCTACCGGTGGGGGCCGTAGAGGCCAAGAAGCGTACTGCCGTTGAAAAGAACAAGGCGATCTCTGCTCTGGCGAACCCGAAAGGTCCAAGACCGTCTGCTACTCATACATTCTCTCTCTTTCTGAAACAACACAAGTGGTAGGAAATCTAAACAAAAAGAGGCAATGTATGCTTTTAAAAAAATTGCCTAGTATCCTGCAAATTTGTCGTGTGTCTTTGCAGATATTGCGCGGACCGATCCCGTTACTACCGAAAGCCCGAATCCGCCAAACGAACGAACCAGTACACCGCCGAGCTCTCCAACCGCTGGCGCAGCGAAGCTTACGCAGTACGACGTGAAGATCAGATGTGTTTCTTTGCGTAAGTGGTGCTTCATGACTCTGGAGCTAGATAACGTGCGTCCATCGTCCTTGGCAGAACTGCAGACGGAGCTCGAGAAGATGAAAAAAGAAATCCTGGAAACGTACACGGACGTATACGAGCGGTTGGAGAAGGGTGAAGACATAGCAACGATCCCGGATGCGGTGGACAGAATGATTGACGACCCCCTCGCACCCTTCGAATCGGGGGAAATGAGGTGTATTGTTGAGCTGAGCAAGCAGTAAAGCAAACAATAAAAGAAAAGACAACCAAGAAGCTTACTCCCAACGGAAAGAAAATCTGATGCAGATTTTCTTTTTTTTGCTTTGGGCAGTAAAGAAGACAGGAATGACCTTGTTAGTTCCACTTTTTTTTGTTGCTGCTTAAAAGTCACAATACCATTTAAAAAAATTCAAACGTTGCTTGGCAGAAATTTTGACTCCAAATAAATAAACGCTAGCGCGGGAGAAAGCGGGGGGGGGGGGGGGGGAGGAGAGAGGGAGAAAGGGGGGGAAAGTGGTACAAGAAAGGTTGGAAATCGGACGGCAACAAGAGAAAAGAAAAGAAATAGCAGATCAAACAGAAATTTGAGGGGGGGGGGGGGAGGGGGGTTGAAATGGCGCTGTTGTATTGCCTTATGGTGCAAGAGTCAGTGGTTTGCCAATCGTTTTTTTTTTTTCGGTGCCAGTCATTATTAAAGTTTGTTTGGACATATTTCTTAGTGGAACTAGTTTTTGAAACTCTCTCTCTCCCCCCCCCCCTTCCTCCATTTAATATCTGAGCCAAAGGGGGAGGGACTTTGGCACCGTCTTCAAAACAAAAAAAGCGCTGTTTGCAGGCGTTTTTTTGCGCAGAAACCTCTTGTCGCGCCCAATGCCTTGGGCCAAGGTCTGTGGCCCGTGGTCTAACGAAGCGTCCTTGCCGCAGCTGTTTGTTGCTACCGCTACCAGCTTTGTCTGTGGCATGGTCTGGCTTGTCTCGTTGCCTTTAGTACTTCAGGCCGGATCCTATCTGCCAAAAATCGTGCCTATCCTGCAGGGTTTTGTGGTGGTGCACAGCGCACACGATCTTCGCCTGCATTTCAGTGACGATGGCAGCCGTTGCGGCTGCTGTTCCGTGTGTGGCTTCTTTGTTCCCGCTGGGTTGGCACTGCTGGTTGGGATTGCTTGGAACAGTACCCGTGCGGTTGCAGCCGGACCGCCCCGCGGCAATTCTGCGTGCCGCAGTGGGGCCAGGCTGTGTATGTGCCTGACTTCTGTAGTACTTGCAATGGCGCTGCGCAGTTCGGCGCCCTTGCATGCTTTCCTGTTGCTAAGCCAGACGTACGGTGGGTGGCTACTACTGCACAGCGCTAAGAGGCTGAGCGCGCTGCAACTCTTAGCAGCACTGCGCACGGGGCAGCTCCCCGACAGTAAACAGATCAGGCTGCTGGACATCAAATACCGGCTAGGGGTCGCTTGGCGCGCCACGATGACCGTCTGCCTGTTTCTGTCAGCCTACTTTGTGCTCTGGCTCTGGCTTGTAGCGGGGTGCTTGCTGCGCAGCGGTGCTGAAAATCTTGCCTGGCAGGTGCGCGCAGCTGCCTGCTTTTACTTTCATCAGCCTGGTCAATCTACAGACCTCGCAGGGCCAGTCGGAAACGACACCGGTGCCGGCGCCATCGGTAGGCAGCCCTGCCAAATTCGACACACGCAGCAATGTCGGCGCAATGGTGCCGACATTGCCGCGTGCCCTGATCGCCGATTTTTGGCTCCACGCCGCTAACCGTTTTTAATCAGAGGCGGGTGCGGCAGACAAGCCCCAGCCCGTTGGTGGTCCATGTTCAACAGGGCGTTCTTATGTTGCCTACCAAAGAAAGCTCCTGCGACCTGCCCCAGGAAGCCTCGCATTCTGAGGAGGTTTTGTCTTGTAGCGGCCGCGCGGGCTGCTGGCGCGTTCTAAGCAGGCCCCCGCCCGGTCCTTTTGATTGACACCGCCGGTAAGTTGTTTTTTTAACAAAAGATCTTGGACACTTTTTTTCTCTCCGTCCTGGCCGGACACCGCCGAAGGTTTAAAACTCTTCAAGACACCAGTGGCAGAAAAAAAAGTGTTATTTTTATTAGACTGGCTGTTTTTTGGTTCTAAATGTGCGTGAGCGCGCGCGCGCGCGCGCGCGAGAGAGAGAGAGAGAGAGAGAGAGAGAGAGAGAGAGAGAGAGAGCAAGCCAAGAAAAAAGAAAAGTCAGCAACTGTCCGGCAAATGTCAGCTGGGGTCAAAAAAAGGCGGTGATCATTCAAAGACAAGAACAGTGACCGATCAGGTTGCACAGATGATCTAGCGCTTCTTGTCATTCTGTGATCTTGAGCCTGGTGTTGCGTATGTATTCGATGAGCTTTAACTTGCACCACTACCGGGATTTAGGCGAACGGGGCCTTCCTCGCCGATGGGGGTTTTGAGGTCAGTGAACCCATGGGCCGCTTGCTTTTGGTGGTAGTAAGTAATCAAGTTGTCGAGGCTGTACTTGGTAGCCCAGGCCACGTCGCCGAGCTCGTCGAAGCCCAAATCACCAATGGGGTAGCCAGAATGCTTTTCGCAGGCGAGCGGTTGCGATCTCGACGACGTTGTACCTAAATGAAAACAAAACCAAAAAACCAAAAAACAAAACACAGAAAAAGGAAGGTGCGCCTAAAGGAGGGGGGGGGGGGGGGGTTAAATCAGGCCCTAGAGAGAACATACACAAAAAAGAAAGAGAAAAAACAACAAGCTGACCCACGGGTTCCTGTTCGGTGACGACGACGGGGCGCTACTGCTGAGGCTGAAGGAGTCTGAGCTGTGGCTGCTGCTGCTCCGGCTTCTGCTCCGGCTTCTGCTCTGAGTTGGGCTGCGGCTCCGGCTCCGAGTTGGGCTGCGGCTCCGGCTCGGGTAAAAATAATGTCTCTGGCCAGACATGTCTTTGTAACAGGATATTTCAGAAGAACGACGAGCGGCTTGCGTTTGTTGTTGAGTGGGGTTCAAACGAGCAACTTCCGCTTGGGGCTGCGTAGCGCTTCCGGCTGCGTCCTCGGTGGCCAGCGCTGTGCTCTGACACCCGTGAGAGTCCTCTTGGCCAGGCACTTCTCCTTCGTGGCTGCTGCAGGCAGCCTCCCCCTGACGAACAACTTCTTCCTGCTGCTGATAGCGCTTCCGGATGCATCCCCGGGGCCAGGAACTACGCGAGATCGCTAGGCCGACTTTTTCCTGACAGTGGCAGCTTCTTGGGCCTGGCGACGAATCGCTCTGCGGCCGCGATCGGTAAGGGTTTGCGCCATGGATCGAGCTCCTACGTTTGCCAACACACAACAACAACAACAACAAAAAGTTGGGCTTTGCTTTTTCTTTCTTTCTTTCTTTTTTTTTTTTGGTTCCGGTATGTTTTCTTGCGCGTACGTCACAATTGTGATTTCACGCGTCAATTACCCCCCAACCTAGACCTACAGATAAATTTAGCGCCACACACATGCACAGAAAGGGCAGGGACAACACATACAACTTTTTTTACAGCAAAAGAAAACACTTAGACACAGACGTATCGGCACAAGAAAAAAAATATTGGAGGTGATTGTGGTGACTTTCTACATGTAATTGTCTGCAAGGTTGTGTGTAATTGTCTGCAAGGTTGTGTGCAAGGTTGTGTGTAATAGTCTGCAAGGTTGTGCAAGGTTGTGTGTGATCGATTGCCTGAGGGGGGGGGGGGGGGTGAAGGTAGTCGGGGGGAAACACATGGCCCCCCCGCCTCCACCCTTTTTCCAACCCTCGCGTTTTTTTGCAACATGGGGGTTGCGCAATGAGGCCAAACATTGGGGTTGCGCAATTGAGGGAACGGGGGGGGGGGGGGTCCAACAAATGCCCCCCCTCCCCCCCGTTCCCCGTTTCCTGTCCCCCCCCCCCGAAAAAAAAACAAGAACGGTGTAGAACAACAAAAAAAAGGGAGGGGGGGGGAGTCCAAAAAAGGGAGGGCGGAGGGGATGGCAGCACTGCCAAGCGAACAGTCCGGTGAGCGCAGCGCGAGGTGGGTTAACATCGACCAGGACCCGTGCGAGGTTGACCGCGGCAACCTGTCTTTTTTCTTGCAGAGCAATGCCTGCCAGGGTGTTTTTCTGCGTTTTCTGGATTTCTTTGTTCGGAACGGCGACGTGGCGGCGACGGAGCAGGTGCTGCAATGTCTGAGGTCTGAGGCGAGAAACAAAGCGCGACTGTCGGGCGACAACAGTGGCCCCGTGGCCCAAGACTTGTTTTTGCTGTACGGCCAGCTGGCGGACGCCGGGGCCGACGCGGCGGCGTTGCAGGTGTTGTGGGCGACTGTCAAACGCCTGGACTGTGGCATTGACGCAAATTGTCAGCTGGTGGCAAAGACTGTGCTGGGGCTGCTGTCGGGCCCCAACAGATTGACAACCCGCGCTGAGCTAGCTCCCGTGTCGTCGCTGGTGAGCCAGGCCGGGGACAGCTCCCGCCCGACAGTCGCCAGCACTTGGGTCTGCTGGCTGGGCGCCGTGGGGCGGGTGTGGCAGACACTGCGCAATGCCAGTTACCCGTCGCCGCGGCCGCTGACGAAGGTGCTGCTCGGGCTGAAGATGTTCCGGGGGCAAAAGGAACACAAGGTGTACAAGGTGTTTCCTTTTTAGATGTTGTTGCTGGAACAGCTGAGGGTGGTTAAGCTAGAGGTGCGCACTTGCGCCTCCCGGAGCTTCCGGGAGGCGTGCGACGTGGTGGCGATCCTGAACGCGGCGCTGCTGGGGCTGGGTCGCCGAGATTTGTTTGCCATACTGCTCGAGGCGAAAGAAAAAAAGAGTTGTTGCAGCTTTCCGACTGCGTTTGGGCCGCGGCGGCCGTCGCGGGCCAGTCCCCGGTCTTGCTCAAGTTTTTTCTGCAGCAGCAGACGGACCGTGCGCACAATCAGGCGCTGCTGGAGATGGCGCTGGCCGGGGCGTGCATCCTTGGGGACGACAACGGCACGGGCGCCGGGGGGGTCAAGGTGCCGGCGATCCCGCCGGCTCTGTGCCTGGCCGGCCTGCTGGTGCAGGCGGGTGCCTCGCTGGAAAGAGATTGGCTGCACGACTGGGGGGACATGCCGCACAGTCGACGGTTGGTCAACTGTGGGCGGCCCGCCCAGCTGGTCGACCGGCTGTATTCGTTCTGGGATCCGGCCCGCCGGCCGCTTCGTTCGCCGTGTGACGACAGCGAGGACAGCGACAGCGAGGACAGCGAAGATGACGAGGACAGCGACGACAGCGACGGTTCGTTTCTCATCGACGAGTACGAGGATGAAGAAGAACGGCCGCCGCCGCGAAGGTTGGGGGGCTGCGAAGGCTGCGAAGACTGCGAGAGGGAGGCAGCCGTCTCGCGGCGCCGGGCGACAGACTGCAAGAGGGAGCTAGCCGCCGCGGAGGAGTCCGGGAAGGCGCTGCGGCGCGAGAACACGAGGCTAACCGCCGCGGCCGCCCGCGCGGCAGGAGCTAGCCGTCTTAGAAAACAAGCTGCGCGACACCCGCTCACTTTGCAAGAGAGCGAAAGTACACCTCCGCTGCCTGCGGCGCAAAGAAAAGAAAAGCCGGGCTGTGTTGGCAAACGTCGAGGAGGACGGGCAGCTCTGCGCGGTTTGATTGAACGAGCCCTGCCAAGAAACGGACCTCTGGTAGTGTTTTTCCCCTGCGCACACGCCCGGGTCTGCGCCGACTGCGCTGCACAGCTCGCGCGCTGCCCCTTGTGTAGGCAGGCAATCAGAGAATTCGTGGCTCCCATCTGAACCGTCGGAAGAAAAAAAAAGTGTGGGAGGGTGGTGAACAGGACTATGAGCGATAGAAATGTTTGACAAAAACTTTGAATTAAAACAACAAAAAAAAGCCCGCCAGCCCGCCTTTCCCCCAGACAAAGGAGGAGGGGGGAGGAAGAGGGGAGCTCGTAATGAATTTGCCAAGTTTGGATAAAAACACACACAAAAAAGAAAGAAAAGCCGGTCTTATCCGGGGGGGGGGGGCTTTCGTCGAGCCACTGCCAAAGCAGTCGAAAAAAAAACACAACTCTTGGCAAGAGAGACAAAAAAATAAAAAGAGGAGGGCCCGACGACCTGCTGAGCGGCGAACCTGTTTAAAAAAAAGGCACGAGTTCTTTAATTTAAAAAACTGGCAACAGTTCTCTTCGTGTCTTAGATGGTGTGCGGGCTGCCCAGGCTGTTCCGGGCCAGCTGTGTGCGCTCGCTCGCTACTTGCTCAAAGCACTGCATCGCTTCCAGCTGCAGCAAGGCGCGTTCTGCCTCGGTAGCAGCGCGGACAGGCGACATCCACAGGTCCACGCCCAGTTACCAGCGCACGTCCAAACGCAGGTCATGTTTCTCGCCGCGCGCGGACAAGCGCAGCCAACGGAGTTTGTCGGCCCCGCACACGTACAGCCCCAGGATGCCCTGCGCCTACGCATCTCCGGCGGCTGCCAGGCGCTCGCACTGCGCTGTTGCGCGCTTCGTTTCGTCCGCGGTAAGGTCTGCGGGCCTCAATGTGGAGCTCTGTAGCCAGCTCGCTACCGCGCGCTGGCGGCGCGGTGCTCTTGCTCCGCCCTAGCCAGGACGGCCGCCTTCTCACACTGCTTCCGCGCGACCCCTCCCCCGCACAGCTCGCAGCTGGGGCCCGCGCAACTCAGGCGTCCTCTGTGTAGCTTGGTCCATTCGAACATGTCTTCCGAAACTTCGTTGTCTTCCGCGATCGTGTACAGGTGAGTCAAGGGGTCGTACTGGGTGGCCAAGAAAAAGTCGTTATTATAGCAAACCCCAGGCTCAGCCAGCGTAGCAGCCAGCGAGAACAGCAACACGATATCTCTGCCCCGAACGAACACCACTGCCCCTCGTCCGCATAGTCCCACTCGCCGCCGCGTAGCCTGTGCCGCCAGGGCGCCACGCACAGCCGGCCAAGCTCGAACAAGGCGACCGCTAAGAAATGGCTAGAGTAGTACAGTCTTGACCCAAAGTGGGCCCGTCCGCATTGTCCCATTCGCCGAGGCGCAGCTCGTGGAAAAATTTCGGCAGACCCGTGCCGTCGGGCTCCTCACCCGTCTCTGTTGTAGACCAGAACAGAGACCAGGCCCGGCGCTTGTCAACCGGCAGCGCGCACCCCCGACAGGTACAGACAACCGAGCCTGGCCGCGGCCAGGTGCTGCCCCGCGAAGGGCCTAGCGCGGGCGACCGCCTGCTCTAGCGCCGCGACGCCCCGCGCGAAATGTTGGGCCACGCCGCGGCCCAGCAACCAGCACACGCCTAGCTCGTACAGGTCTGAGTAGCCCGGCTGGGGCAGCTGCTGCAAGAGCTCTGCGGCCTCGGCTTCCCACGCGCGGGCTTGGCGGTGCCCGCCTGGCGAGGCGCCGTGCTTGCAGAGGTAGGCCAGGTGCAGCAGCCTGTGCGCTAGCTCCGACTGCCAATCCGCGCGCAACTCGTCGCGCGAAGCCGTCAGCAGCAAAATCGCGCGTCGGAACGTAACTAGCGCCCGCGAACGTCCCTTCTTCCGCCAGTACATTTTCGCTAGGGTGTAGGCAGTCATGGCGTTGCCAGGAACTCTCTGCTCCGCCTTTTCCAAGAAGCGTAAGAAGCGGGGCTCGTCGAGACTTTCCGGGTGGTCAAGCGCTAGTAGTAGTTCGTCACGCCACTGGTCGCGGGCTAGGGCTGCCACGGGGCAGGGTTCTGTTTCGCAACACTCTTGGCCCGTGTGTGCCAGGGCCTGCAGCAGCAATTTGAAGCCGCATTTGGCCCGGTGCCAGTCTCCGTAGCACAAGCCCTCGGCCTCTTCCAGGCAGGCCTCTGCATACCCGGCTTCCAGGGCCGCCTGGCGGAAGCGCTCAGCCTCGGCGTCGTCTTCCAGGCGGTGAAACAACGTAAACTGCGCCTTTCTGCAACTGCGCCTTTCTGTCGCAGCCACGCCAGGCCCTCGTCGGTCTGATTGTGCTCCAGCAGCTGCAAGCCTATCTCTTGCTGGCTGCGGCCGTGGCCATCCTCCGCGCTGCTGCGCAGCACGTGCTCGCAGGCGCGCGTGTGTGCTGCTGCTCAAGGTGACCACCGTGCTGCCGCGCGGCCTGGAGGGCGCGGCGCGCGGCCTGACGATCGTCGAGAAGCTGCTGTCGGACGCGTTTCCTGCAAATGTCTGAGACCTGGGCGCGGCCCGCAATCTGTACCAGGCAGTGCTGGCCGGCTCGCCGGGACCGTTCTGGGCCCGCTGCCAGACAGAAGAAGAAATCTTCTGCCTCCTGAGCCTCTGGTACACACTGACTGCCACGCTGATGTCTGTCTCGGCCGGCCACGGCCCGGCCACGGCCGAGCTCGAGGACGTTGACGACAACTCCCTGCTGGTCGGTTTGGACGGAGCGGCGCAGCGGTTCTGGTCGGGGGCCGGCGCGCTGGCAGTTGCATCATCGGCCGGAACGCTGGCCCGTGCAGTCCTGGACCGGTCTTGGTACAAGCGCGGCGTGCAGCTCAGGGCCCGACTTCTGTGCGCGGACTCTCCTCCATTGCTGCTGCTGCGCGGCGGCGCGCGTGCCCTGTCGCTGTCGGGCGCCCAGCTGCTCCCGTTTCGCAAACAATTGAGGTGGACACATTCGCCGCCGGACGCGGCCGACGCGGCCGGCTGCCTCATCGACATCATCATCGGTTCAGACAGTGCACCCGCTGCGCTGGCCGGCAGCCTAGCACAGTTCTGCCTGGCCAGCACCAGCGGCGCCAAGCTCGTGGTGCTGGACTACGACTGTGACCAGCACGTCAAAAGTTGCTTCGACGCGCTCACGGCCCACCCCGCCTGGCAGACACGGCTGATAACGCGCCTGGGGGCGTTGGCCTTCGTCACGACTGCGTCCGCGGCCGCGTGCGCCCTGCCCGACCGGGCGGGGCTGCACACTATCGCCTCGCACCAGTCCGCCGCCAACGCGCTGCCCGTGAGGAGCCTTTGCCGGGCCAAGCCGGTGGCGGCATGTGCTTCGCCGCGCGCGCCGCTGAATGTTAAGAGGGATTACGCCGAGCCCATCAAGCACAGGCACCAGGCCCAGTGGTCTTTTGTTTACTACGAGGAAAGGAACGCGGGGGCCCGCGCGGAAGAGCTGACCCGGCTGGCGCCCGCAACCACGGAGCTCCGCAACGAGTCGCTGCGCCTGCTTATGATGGCCACGCTGCAGGATACGCTGGGCACGCTCATGCCGGGGGGGCACGCGCACGAGGTCTGGGTCGGCGAGGTGCAGATCCAGACCGTACTGCGCAACAAGAGCCACGCGCGGCGTGTGCGCACGGAATTCGACGTGGCGCACATCAACACCGGCCGCCCGTCGTGGTTCGAGTCCCTGCGCACAATCTGCTGCTACGACGAACTGCCGGCCCTGCGCTTCAAAGGAGGAGGCTCCGCGGCGGCCGTCCCCGCTCCGCCGGTGCCAACGGCGGTTTGCGGCACTGGCGTGCTCGAGCTTGAGCAGCCGCTACAGCCGCTGGCGCTCAGCTGGAAGCTGCCGCAGAAGGTGGCAGTGTGGCCCCTGCAGCAGCAGCAGTTCGGCACCTTCGTGCTCTCGGACCCAGACGCAGTAGAGCTACTCAGGCTGGCCAGCCAGGCGTTCGCCGAGCAGTGTTTGGTACGCTGTCGGTCGTGCTGCCCACGGTTCCGGACCAGATCCCCGGCTTCAGGCGCGGGATCGTCAGCAGGCTGACGCAGGGGCGGGTGTCGTCCCTGATTTGCACCGACTTCTCACTCACGGCGGAATGCATGCTGACGCAAGAGTGCAACAAGAAACCGCCAGCAGAGGCGGTGGTCGAGCTCGGGTCTTGCCTGCCGAACGAAAATGAATGCGAGTGGACGTTTGCGCCCAAAGACTTGCCGCAGCGCCTGAGGAGGTTCACGGGCGATGTGGTGAGGATCCTGGACGAGTATAAGCTGCCCAAGCAGCGCGCCGCAGTGCAGCCCAAGCCCGCTCAGCGCCGCAAGACGAAGCGGGAGCTTACGGATGAATGGAACTCCTTCTACGACGAAGACGACGAACAAGAAAGCTACGACAGCCCAATCAAGAGGCGGCGCGCCCAGAACGGGCGACGCCCTGCCAAGCAGACCAAGCCATTATACGGAGTTGCGGGCGGCAGGGGGCGGCCGCGGTCATCCCAGAAGCCTGATGACTGGCACTGTGCGTCGTCGGACTGGGACAATCCGGACGCGTCGCGCCATTCCTCCACGACCGCGCGGCCCCAGTATCATCCTAATCATCGGTGGGGCGGCCCTGCTCCTGTGCGGCCTTGGTCGTCTTCTTTTGCTTCTTCTTCTTCTTCTTCTTCTTCTTCTTCTTCTTCTTCTTCTTCTTCTTCTTCTTCTTCTGGCCCCTGGAACCCGCCCGCCCAAACCTCCCTCCCACGGACCGCCTGGGCCGCACAGTCATCAGAAGCAGCCCCGGCCGCCTGGGCCACACAGCCCTCGGCCGCACAGTCATCACCAGCAGCCCCGGCCGCCCGTCCACCGACCGCCTGGGCCACACAGCCCTCGGCCGCACAGTCATCAGCAGCAGCCCCGGCGACCCAATTACCGACCGTCTGGGCCACACAGCCCTCGGCCGCACAGTCATCAGCCCCGACCGCCTGGGCCACACAGCCCTCGGCCACACAGCCCTCGGCCGCATATTCATCAGCAGCAGCCCCGACCGCCTGGGCCACACAGCCTCAGCCACACAGCCCTCGGCCGCACAGTCATCAGCAGCAGCCCCGACCGCCTGGGCCACACAGCCCTCGGCCGCGCAGTCATCAGCAGCAGCCCCGACCGCCTGGGCCACACAGCCCTCGGCCGCACAGTCATCAGCAGCAGCCCCGACCGCACAGCCACCGCAACCGTCCTCTTCCCTCGGTTGGGGTCCGCAGGCAAAGCAGCACCCCGACGGGTCCGCACAGTCAAGCGCGCACATTACCAGAGCAGCAGCAGATCGTGTCGCTCATGATGAGTTGCCAGCCAATGCTAAGAACGCTTCACTATCAGAACACGACGATCTTAGCACTCTCCCACCACTAGATTCGCCTGTTTTGTTATACAACGAGGGTCATGGGTTTGAGGGCGCGGAATCTTCCGAGGAAAACCTTGCAATGGATAATCAGTCCCAGCACAATGATTTTTATAATAACTTTTCTTAAGAGTGAAGGCTGTTCTCTTACATTTAATCTAAATTTAAACAATGTCTATCTTTGAAAAAAAAGGAGAGAACGTTGGGTGGTGGACAGCGAGAAAGGGAGGGGGGGGGGGAGACAGTAAAAAAAAGTAGGTTCTTTTTTTGTTGTTTCGCTGTTTGTTCTAATACAAAGACGTTCTTGGCGAGAGGACAAGGCGTAGGCGCGCGCGGGGGATTGAGGGGAGGGGGGACGGGTTTGTCGTGCGTTTGGAAAGGCAAGTGATGGCCAAAGAGTTCGTATGGCCCAAAAGAGTGCGAGCGGGGGGTGGGGGGTCTGTGTGCGGGAGAAGAAAGGGGGGGGGGGGAGTGCTATCAGTGAGACCCAACAACTTTTTTGACTTTCGAACGTTCTCTGCCCCCCTCATTGACACAAACCCACCATCCGCCGCTCCCTTCCCTCCCGGCCCTTTCGTCCATACTTCATCCGGTATGATTAATATCTTTTGGTATAGTCATTTTGCTCTGGTGACAGACCTTGTTTTTGCTGCATCAATGATATATTTTTTACCACAAGCCCCTTCCACCCTCCTGCTTTTTTTCTCTCTCTCAATGCCAGGACGTTGTTGCGGCGAGGAAAGAAAGTGTGTGAAAAGTGCAAAAAGGGGGAGGGGATTGGCAAGAGAGGGGGATTGGCAGGAGAGGGGATTGGCAGGAGAGGGGGATTGGCAGGAGAGGGGGATTGGCAGGAGAGGGGGATTGGCAGGAGAGGGGGATTGGCAGGAGAGGGGGGGGAGTGGGTGAGAAGACAGAGTATTAGGCCCCCCGCAAAGGGTGGGGGGGGGGGGGGGTTGACGGGGTGTGGGGGTCTAAGGGCGGAGGCAAGAGACAGAATTTGCTTGAAAAAAGGGCCCCCCAAAAACAAAATGTCTTGAGTCTAACCATTTCCCCCCCCCCCCTTTCCCCCCCCCCCCCCGCCTCTCCCTCTCATCCAGCTCCCTTTCGATCTCATCGTCGTTACAAGAAAGACATTTCGATAATTGGCCGTGCAGGGTGGGTGGTGGGATGGCCGCCCTGCGGCAGGAAGATATTTTCCCTGTGCAGGCCCGCCAGGCCACCCAAATTAGCCGCCGGGTCCTGCTGACACTAGAGAGGATGAGCATGGAGCCCTGCGTCTTTGAGGCTTTAAACAAGGTCAGAGAGCAAATCCTGTCGGGCGGGATCTCGGTACTCACCCAGAGCGGTCACAAGCCGCGCCATCCGGCGACCCGGGAATTAAGGGCTCACCTGTCCAAACTAACCAGCCAGATCGTTCTCAGCATGTGCAAGCAGGGCCTGTGCCTGCTGGCGCGCAGGAAGCACGGCACGCTGGGCGAAGTCTTCGATTGTGTGGACGCCTGCGACTTCGACATTTCGTTCACGGAACTCAGACACCGACGGAAGTACTCCTGCTTTCACCGCCGCAGCTGGGGTAGGACCCGCAGGGACGTGGTGGTAGTGGAGTTTCCGCCGTACCGGCCGAACCATACGGGCCTGCCCTTGCCCTGCAGCCCGATGTGCTCGCTGTTAGAAACGTACCTCATCCGCCGGCAACTGGAAAACACCAGGCTGGCATTTAGCCTAGACCACGCCGCGGACGCCGTTCTCCTGGCACGCAAGCGCACGGGCAACGTAGACAAGATCTTTGAGGAAGCCTACCTCAAAGGTAGCATGCCCGGTGGCCTAGGCAGCAAGCCACAACCTCCCGAGCAAAAGATCAGCATGCCTCCCGCTAATTGGAAAGACAGGGACAGTGCGCCGGAAGCGCCGAACGAAAGTAACAGAGGCTTCTTGCCGGGCCTCGTGTTCAGGGCGGGGAAGCAGGACGCGGGGCAGATGGCAGAGCTCGCGTTCCTGGAAGAGCTGCGGTCCGACAAGTTCTACGAGCTCGCGCTACAACACGGACGCACTACCGCCGTGGTGGGCGTCTGCGCGGCCAGGGACAACACGGCCCTGGTGTACTCCCGCGAGGCCCTGCGCCCCGCTATCTATCTGTCTATCTATCTATCTTTCTGTCTATCTATCAGTCTATCTATCTATCTGTCTGTCTATCTACCTATCTATCTATCTATCTATCTATTTACCTATCTATCGATCTATCTACTTAGACTTAGCAGAGGCGATAGTGGGCAATATTAGTCTATGTATATATGTGTGTATCCATCTATCTATCTATCTATCTATCTATCTATCTATCTATCTATCTATCTGGCTAGCTAGCTAGCTAGCTATCTATCTAGCTATCTAGCTATCTAGCTATCTAGCTAGCTTGCTATGTATCTATCTATCTGTCTATCTCTTTATCTAGACTTGGCAAAGATGATAATAGGCAATATTAGTCTATGTATGTACGTATGTATGTATATGTGTATCTATCTATCTATCTATCTATCTATCTATCTATCTATCTATCTCTATCTAGCTATCTAGCTATCTAGCTAGCTTGCTATGTATCTATCTATCTGTCTATCTCTCTATCTAGACTTGGCAAAGATGATAATGGGCAATATTAGTCTATGTATGTATGTATGTACATGTGTATCTATCTATCTATCTATCTATCTATCTATCTATCTACCTACCTACCTACCTACCTACATACATACCTAGACTTAGCAGAGGCGATGGTGGGCAATATTAGTCTATGCATGTATGTATGCATGTATCTATCTATCTATCTATCTATCTATCTATCTATCTATCTATCTATCTATCTATCTACCAACATAGACTTGACAGAGGCCATAGTGGGCGACATTCGCCCTGTTCAGGTCAGCGACATTCGGAAGGTGTTATCTATCTATCTATCTATCTATCTATCTATCTATCTATCTATCTATCTATCTATCTATCTATCTATCTATCTCTTTGTCTATGTATCTATCTGGCCTAGTTGCGTCAGCGGGCTTGGTAAGGCCTTATCTTATCTTCAAACATCTATCTTTCTACCTTTCTACCTTTCTATCTTTCTTTTATATGATTTATCTATCTATCTATCTATCTATCTATCTATCTATCTATCTATCTATCTAGCTATCTATCTATCTATCTATCCAACTATCTTCTATCTATCCATCTATCTATCTATCTATCTACCTACACACCTGTGTACCTACCTGTCTATCTCTATCTATCTCTATCTATCTCTATCTATCTCTATCCATCTCTATCTATCTATCTATCTATCTATCTATCTATCTATCTATCTATCTATCTATCTCTCTATCTCTCTATCTATCTATCTTATCTTATCTTATCTTCTAGCATAAACGTTTGTGTTTCTATCGGTCTACCCATGATTGATATTTATCTATTTCTATTTCTATCTATCTATCTATCTATCTATCTATCTATCTATCTATCTATCTATATCTCTATCTATCTATATCTCTATCTATCTATATCTCTATCTATCTATATCTCTATCTATCTATCTATCTATCTATCTTTCTTTCTTTCTTTCTATCTTTCTATCTTTCTATCTATCTATCTATCTATCTATCTATCTATCTATCTATCTATATTATCTTATCTTATCTTCCAGCATACACCTTTCTGTCATTATCGGTCTACCCATGATTGATATTTATTGAACTCTATTTCTATCTATCTATCTATCTATCTATCTATCTATCTATCTATCTATCTATATCTATCTATCTATATCTATCTCTATCTCTCTCTCTATCTATCTACCTATCTACCTATCTACCTATCTATCTATCTACCTATCTATCTATCTATCTATCTACCTTATCTTCTAGCATACACTTTATATTTCTATCGGTCCACCCATTATTGATTTTTATTGAACTCTATCTCTATTTATCTATCTATCTATCTTTCTTTCTTTCTTTTTTTCTTTCTTTCTTTCTTTCTTTCTATTTATACGTTTCTTTCTTTATTGTTTCTGTCTTCCCGTCGCCCTGTCTGTCTGTCTATCTATCTATCTATCTATCTATCTATCTATCTATCTATCTATCTATCGCTATCTGTAGCTATCTATCTATCTATAGCTATCTATAGCTATCTATATATATAGCTATCTATCTATAGCTATCTATAGCTATCTATCTATCTATCTATTTATCTATCTATCTATCTATCTATCTATCTATGTACTTTTTCTTACCTTACCTTACGTTATCTTACCCTATTTATCTTATCTTGTCTTATCTTATCTTATCTTATCTTGTCTTGTCTTGTCTTGTCTTGTCTTGACTTGTCCTGTCTTGTCTTGTCTTGAAGTTGTCTGTCTTGTCTTGTCTTGTCTTGTCTTGTCAAATCTTATCTTATCTTATCTTATCTTATCTTATCCTAAGGAGGACAAGGAAGCCATGGAGAGCCAAGCCATGCGGCGAACTGCCAGCTTGCTGCGCGCGCCGAACGGTCCAGCAGATTCAGCCAAATCAAAACCTCATCTCCCACTGTAGTGGCAAGTGTACTCTCCCTGTGGGAGGAATACTGGCGAAGAAGGCAAGACAGAAGAAGCCCGGTTGGTGAAGGAGGCAGATAGGCTAGAAATGATCTTGCAAGCCTTTGAGTATGAGTCGGCGTACCGCAGCACGGGTCCACTGTCGCAGTTATATGAATCGCAGCGATACATTTCCTTCAGCCTAGGGGCTACTGTAAGTCTTGACTACCCTCATGTGAGGAAATTACCAACCTGCATTCAAATGAATACACACACGGCTGTCATTTGATCTCAAAATACTTCCGAGAACAGGGAATGTACCAAAAGACGCTGGGATGGTCAATTCTAGTTTATTTAGTACACTTGCTTGACAGACTACTTGTCCCTTGCGAAACAATGCAAATTCTGAGAACTAATGAATAGAATTCAAGTGCTACACGTGTTGTGTAGCAGTTGGAGTTGTTCAAGTTGGTCTGAGAAAAATAAAGGAAAATGTGTTAAGTATTACCACTTCAACTAACCTATCTGACTTGTTTTACCATTTTACTTGGAGCGTATGACGGGAGAGCGAAAAAAGCGGTCAAAGGAATAAAAGTTTCAGATATTGGGAAAAAAGGCAATAGTCAAGCTTTCTAAAAAGCTAGCTGTTAAAGGGAAATAAATTGATCTGTTAACGGCAGTTGAAAACGTAACAACTACAAGTTATGACAGTTGATAAATAAACGGAAAAATGAAGTAACGGAACTAAAAATAGAAGTGTAAACTTGAAGTAAAAACTTGAAGAAAGTTTAACACAATATTAATGTTTCGGTCCGGTACGGTAGTCATTCCGATAACTCCCCCCCCCCCCCCCCGGGCCCCAGACCATAACTGTAGGTTGGAGTTGCGATCGAAACGAATCGTAACAGATGATTGACCAAATAATGTGTAAATAAGTATAAAAAGAAAATGAATCAAAGAAATTGCAGATGTAGATCAATGCGCGATATGTGCGTGCGTATATGTGTCAACGCATTGATCAAGATAGTATCAACATGCAGAGGCAGGACGGATATAGTGTACCCAATCATACATCATGACGGAGCATAAGGCCAACACTATCACTACGTGTTCAAAGCGGTAAATAGTATTGTGTGACCTGCCTTAGCCTATTCGAAATAGCAGTTGCCTATCAAAATATGTGAACATGACTATCGTACATGCCTGTAGAAAACTCTAACTTGTTGGGTGGTATATGAAGTGGGAAAGGAGATAGAGTCCGTCGGGAGTCTAAGAGCAAAAACCACTTGAGAGTCTACTTCGATCTTAGTTTGAAAACATGAAAATCGTACTTCTTACCGTTGTAAGGCTTACGTAAACGTTTGAGTTGTTCGGGAATGATATAGCTTTTAGCTTTGTAGTTGGAGCTTGGCTTGAACTGGATATCCCGATGCACGACCTGATCATTCTCGCTGTCGAGTGTCATCTTCTTCCAGGAGTTGAGAGGCTTCGTCCATTGGAGATGCGTCGGACCCTCCGTGATTGTGCCGTCCGGATGGGCAACCGGCTCCACGTAAACTGGGCGGTATTGCATATTAGATAGCGAAGTGATGCCGAGCTGGTGGACGCGGAAGTCAACTTTGGATTGGATCGCCATGCTGTGCTTAATATGTATGCTACACCACATGCCCCGCGCGTCACGCGCGCGGATATCCAGTCAGCGCAGAAAGAAGACCCCCTTTTACAACCGCTTAGGGACGGATCTACATCTATCGGCCAGGGTAATAATTTTCTCTTTTTCAAAGGAGGGCTAGCGGTACATATCATGCCCGACCGCTCCCGCCGTATATATGTTCCCAATCCCCTCATACGCAAGCTTGTCTCCCATGCTCACTTGATCCAGAATCACGCAAAGGTCCCCACCCTTGCCCCATATATCCATCAGCGATACATATGGTTCGGACCCGATGGGAAAGACAAGATGCACGCCGACATTGCGGCTATCCTCAAAGATTGCCACAGCCACTTTTGTCAACTATCACACGCCCGCCTCACACTTAATCATGGCCGCTATAACTCGTTAGTCTGGAGCCATCCAGGTCAAGCTATAGGCATAGATCATCTTCATGTAGGCATAGATTGCGTACTCGAACAGTACGTGTTAACTATAGTCGATTTGTTCGCAGGTTACCTATTGTTTATTCCAGTCGTTTCCACCACTGCTGAGGAGACTGTTGAGACCATTCTCGCTCGATGGGTTTGCCTTTTCGGTTTTCCGGAGGCCATCCTGTCTGACGATCATGGATCTTTCCGTGGCAATCTTGCCAAGGCCTTCTGCAGCATGGCTGGGATCGAATGGCTCACCACTGCGCCATACTCTCACCATCAGTTAGGCATGGTAGAACGCAGGCATCAAAGCATCCGCAGCGCTATCCAGGCACTCGCAGACAAAGACAAGAAGACTTGGCCCAAGGCCATGCCAGCTCTGTCGTTCTCGCAGAACACTTACATCTCTACCGCCGCCGGCGTATCCGCTTTTGAAGGTATGATGGCTCGCCAGCCACGTACATCTATCGATATCTTCGATTCTCCCGACGTCATCGCTGAACGCGCGGCTCGATCAACCGCCGCAAGGACTAAGTCTGGCTCGACGACTGTCCAGACATCGGACCAACTCGACACTCTCCGCTTAGCCCGGATTGCTGTCACGGCGTATGTCAAGGAATACGCCTCCTTCACGCGCAAGGCTGCCAATGAACAGAAGAACAAGCAACGGCGACGCAAACTACCCGATTGGAAGGTGGGTGACCGAGTCACCGTCTATCGCCCGAAGCAATCAACCAAAGGTATTCCCGCTTCCTCTGTTCTCCAACACGACGGCCCTTATATTATATTGGAAAAGCTTTCCAATAACACCTTTCGCCTTCGGCACGAGCACACCAACAAGGTCCTCCGCAAAATTGACATTGCACACATCAGCCCCTACACGGCCCCAACCGATCTGGCTCAGGCCATCGACCCGGTCCAGGATCAGGCGCACAATGACGACCAGAAGGACTATGTTGTTGGTGAGGTGATAGCCTTCATCGACGATGGCTTGCTCAAGTTAGGGATGATCATGGATGAAGATCCCACGGACGATCGCGACATGAACAAGCCACACAAGGTTGTCCTCAAGGAAGACGATCTTGTGACATGCTAATACTGTCTCACGAGAGATGGTCTCACCGTCGGGTATGAGGTGTACCATGTCTTGAGGAACAAGTACAGCAAAAGGCTTGTTGAGAGCAAAAAGTTGACGGGCTACTTCCGGAGCACGCTCCGCGGGCGGGATGACTATGGCGTAGTCCCATGGGGCCTGTAAGGTCTTGATCGTTGGTGCACCGCGCAAAATCAGACAGTCGTGCTTCTTAAAGCGCGCGTCTAATTGCGGATGACTACCGTCAATCGCGAGCCGAAAGGAGCGTCCACTGGACTGTAACATAGTTGCCGGGATGGTGTCCAGTAGCTGATTCGTCGCTTCGACTTCCCCGAGGAGAGTGGGTTGGCCGGGCGATATACAAGGAACACGAGAGAGGGCATCAGGAAGGAGATTCTGTTTACCCTGAATGTATTCCACCTTGAAGCGGATAGTTTGAAGGTGGTCTAGGACCCATCCGACAACCATCGGGCTTCTGGCGTGGTATAGCCATATGAGCAGGCGAGGATCCGTGACTATAGTCAGCGGATGATCACTAGCGTCAATATAGTGAACTCCGTAAATTATACCGTAAGCTTCCCGAACATACGTGACCCACCGAGATTGAGTATCCGTGAAAATAAGAGATGACAGGCGCAGACTTCTCAGGGCCCGAATGTAGAGCTCCACCGATGCCAACGATGCTTGCGTCTGTTCGAAGGTAGAGCTGCTGCGTCTTGTTGTACTTGGCGAGGATCGGTAGCGTTGTCAGGACACGCTTGAGCTTTGCGAAGCATTTATTCTCTTTTTCACAGAAAAAGTTGGGTCCCGTAGGTCGGGCGTTCGTAGACTTGAGTAGATCGGAGAGTGGCGCCACCAAGCGAGAGTAGTTAGGAATATGCGCCTGAATAAAGTTGGTCATACCGAGTATTGAACGGACCTCGGTGATGTTCTGCGGTTTAGATATCTTCAGGATTGCATCGATCTTGCTTGTGTCGGCGGCGACACCTTTCTCGCTGCAGACTTTGCCAAGCACGGGAAGGGAGTTGTAGCCAATGCGTAGCTTGTCCGCGGTGAAGTAACAGCCGGCTGCCTCCGCAGCCTCCATGAGCTTCTCCAGCTGGTCCATGTGGACGTCGAAGTCGTCGTGGGCCAGATGCACGTCGTCGATGTATGCTGCGGCCGTCTGACCCCAAAAAGGGAGATGGCCAAAAGACATGTCGACTGCACGTTGAAAGTCACCAGGGGCGCGGTGGATACCCTGCGTCATATAGTTGGGGACTAGAAGTCCACGAGGGGTCCATACGGCGAGTATGTCGCGGCTACCTTCTGTAGGGTCGATCTTAAGTGCGAAAAACCATCAGCCATGTCTAACGCGGAGAGATAGTTATATCCCGCGAAGAGCTCACGGTGATGATCGGGGTTAGGAAGGCCGGGGACCGGAAGGATGAGCCGGTCGTTAACCGCGCGGTAGTCGAATACCATGCGGATGCCTTTGAAATGATCCTGCAAGAGGGAGTTAAACTTGCCTACAGGGCACGGTCTAGTAGCCCACTCACAGTTAGGAGATGCAAAACTATAACGGCCAGTAGCAAGCATATCGTCTGCCCACTGGGTTAGGAACTCTCTGACAGCAGGCGTCCATCTAGGGCAGGGAACCCAAATAGGCTGTGCGCCTGGACGTAGCTTCAAAGAGATAACGGTGTGAGTAAAATAGCCAGCCTTTTCATGGAATCGGTCGCTGTAACGCTCTAGAAAATCTTTCGCTCTTTTCTTCTGAGGGGGAGTGAGGTTGGAGCTAATAGTATCCGGGCCGAACTTGGGTTTAGGTGGTTCGGCCTTCTTTTCCTTCTGTTCGTCTAGGTATTGTCGGGATAATCGCTCTGAAAGCATCAAAACGGGGTCTGAGAATAGGTCTGTGATGTCATCTGGTGTGACGAGTAAAATACCTGGGTCAGAAGTCATGTTCATAGAGAGCCAGTCTAGACCGCTAATCGGGGGATGTTCCCTGTCATGCGGTAACATTAGCTGGGCCACAATATGGGGTTTGATAGGATTTGGATACGGCTCCGTGGGTTGTCACTGCGTCCTGCACATCTCCGGCTCATGTTGAGGGGAGTGTGGTCGGAAGCGCAGCTGTCCCGGAGAAGGGGGCGATTGACATTGTGATCCAGCCAATGTTCGAAGCATAAGCATCGAGTGGGATGGTACACGTTTCGTGTTTAGTTGCCGGAGATGGGTTGCGCGTGGCGCATACACATTGCTGCGCGTTTCCAGAACTAAGTTCTGGGGTCGGCTGTAAGCCGGTCGGGGCAGGCTAGGCTCGCTCCGCACGCGTCTCGGACCGCGCCTTGGCAGTGTGCTTCGGGGTGCATTTCTCCGAGCCGGAATACCCGTGGTCCATCTCTGGACCGGGTTTTTCCAGCCATGGATCATGGCCTGACAGTGTCGCATACGCTGCTGTTGTGCTTGGTGTTGAGAGCGTATGGGCTTGCGTTCACCTTGTGACACAGTCCGAAGGTAACGTCTACCTTGGCGGTCATAGGCTACTTCATAATAGTACTATGTGCGTACCTTATGGGCTTTGCCGCGGCTGCCTCGTTTACTCCGCTCCTTGTTCTTATTCTTATCCTCCGTCTTCTCCTGTTTATCTGTCGTCCGGCTAACCGATGTTGCGCTCGGGGCTGGAGCAGAGCTGGAGGACGAAGATGAAGAAGAAGAAGATGAGGAAGAGGAGGACGAGGAGCAGTCTTTGTAGTCGTCGTCGTGACTGCGTCATCGTCGGTCGGGCTGGCAGCTGGTCTTGGGCTTCTTGTATTTCCGGCCTATCCGCTTGCTGGAACTACCTCTGCCAGTATCCGTGTCTTCGTCGGCAGGCGGAGAGTCTTCTCTTTCATCCTTGCCGCTAAGTCCTTGAAGTTCGTATTCCTCTTTCTCTTCCTCTTCCTCATCTCGCGCTCTACTATATTCCAATCGCCGCTGTGACTTCGAATCAGAAGATGAGAGGCCGCGTGGATTCGAGCGGGATGAAATGCGCGGAGAGAAGAAGATGCGGTCAGACGGAGACCCTTCCTCCAGCTGACCCGGGAGGCGCGTGAGGAAGGGATCTGAAATCCCCAGAGGCGTCGCGTCGGCCGAAGAGATCTAGGACCTGTGATTGTAAATCGTATAGCATGCGCTCCTTCCACGGCTGATACCGTGGAAGGAAGTGTGGGAGGACCCTGTGAGGGTGGTGAAGACGATGCTGACGATGATGACGATGATGACGATGATGACGATGATGAAAAGTATGTCGTCGGCGGTGATGGTGGCAAGTATGTCGATGGTGCTTGCGATAATGATGTGGGGGCAGCCGGTGAAAAGGGCGAAGGGGTGGGATCCTGCCGAGCTCTGAGTTTCCATCGTAAGCCCGAATTCTTGGAGAGCGTGATAACGTAGGTCGTCTCCGGCCTTCCAGTCACCGGAGTGGGGGAAAGTTGTTCATTCGTGGAAAACATCTCCGTGTGCTGGGGAAGGATGACGCTGTGGAGCATCGCAAACTCAAGACGGCAATGTGTGTTCCAGGAAGAGACTGACTCCCAACCAAGATCAACGGGGACTAGCGGAAGGTTTAGATAGGCCGCTATATCACGTGAATCCCGGAGGTCTACTCGAGTGCCAAGATAGGTCGAGGCGAGATCGAGGCGCACGATGTTTGGTATCGTTTCCTTGATATCCATCTCGTCCTGTATGGATGGCACACCATAGGGGTAGCCCTTGGCCCGCAGTGCCCTCGAATACGGATTTAAGATGTCTGCAAGACAAGGTGAATACGTGCTTGGGTGCACTACGACCTGGGTTTCCTCGTAAGCCGGCGTGTTGAGCATATGCTGCAGTGCCCGCACCTCTGTCTGCACCTGTATGAAAAAGGGGACATTCGCTATGGTTGTACAGTACCACTTCTGGTCGTGTGCCGAAGGGGGCAGGTTCTGAAGAAGATAGTCCTGTACTGGGGCTAAAGTGTCTATACCCCTGGTCCATCGCGCTTCCATAAATAAGGAAGGTTGATTCAACAGGTTCAGCTTTTGCTCCAGTATTTCTCTGTCCGAGCTATCAGTGAAGAGGCGCGCGAGTATGCCTTTATTGGGACTTACATCCCACTGGTCTGTCGGGAGGATGGGATGATTTTTGTCCTAGAACAAATTGTCATGTCCATGTTTGCGAAATAGTTCGCCGGCAGATCCGCGAAAAAGGAGAAAGTCGGGCGCGAAAATCCGATAGACCGCTTGATATCATATGGGTGTGTGCAGTATCTTATGGCAGCATTCGATGGCAACGAAAAAGATAGTAGAGACATGCAAACCACTGCCATAAGTGCTCAAAGGCAAAATGGTATCGTACGAAAATAGGGCAGCCGAGATAGTCTTCATCCTGCCGTCCTATGCTCCCCCTTGATCGTACCGGTTCCACCGATACAGTGTGGGACCATGGAAATGGGACTACGCGGTTCATAATCTGCTGAGACACACTCTGTCCCCCATGTCCCGGGTAGAGTCCTGATAGGTGGCCCATGAAACCATATTATGGCTGTTCGTGCGAGTATGATATGTAATGCCTGAAAAGCAGGATATCGGATATCGGGTCTTCCTGGTCCAACCCAAAAGCCAGAATTGAGGCCAATTGAGCTCTGGATCGTCCCCAAACCGGCGGATGGTGAAACATCGTCAGTGGGGTCCGATTCATAACCATGGCCGGCAATACCAACTTGAGAGGGAGACCGTTCAGCAACTTACTGATATGTTTCGGGGTACGGTTCGTTTCGACGTACTGGATGTTGCAGCGGTGAGTTACCGCAGGGTTTTTGACAAAGCGATCGTGATGTGCATCTACTTCGGTGCGTTTTTCGATGCACATCCAGTCATCCTGAGGGTTGGTTTGTATGGCTGGTCCTTGCAAGCAAGGAACAAAAACGATGCATTCTGACAGGAGGACATCCTCGGGCTGGGAAAGGCCCGGGTCACGCTCCTGATGACAGAGGTTCATGGTTTTCATAGTGACACCTGCAAAGGTATGAACGACTTGACAGTCGATGTAACCTGGGCCAATATAAGGCGCGATATATCCCTTGTTGTCGAGGAATATACGGTCTCTTTGGTTGACTTGCGCCATGATTTCTGGCAACTGGCGTAGGGATATCCAAGCCCACGCCTTAGCCTGTTGGACTCTAGGGGCTACGTATGCTACTCATGTAATCAGCTGGCTCGAGTATAAGCGTGTGGCTACGTAACTATGTTGGTGCATGTCCTCATATCTTGTCAATTGACGGAGCTGTGAGAAGCACCGATCTAGATGTATGTGGCCGCCATGAAGCGGGATTTCATACCCACCGTCCTCGCGGATCTCGACTCGGTGTCGCACTATCGTGATATTGCCTGGATCGCCAAAAGACGGGTCCTCGTAGATCCCATGAACCCGGACGAGGTAAGGCAGGTAATAGTAGCAACGATGGTTGCATTTAATGTGCTGACCGAATTGGACGAGATCTTCCCAATAGGGGCGGAGGCGGACAATCGGGCTTTGAATCATGGACAGTGACTTCCTGTCATTATAAACGTCCTTCAAAACCGCACCTCCTATTTGCGGGACAGCTGGTATGCTCTTGCCTTCACGGTGCATATCTCTCTCGAACCCGACGTGTGTGCGGGTAACCATGCGTGGTCCTACTGGGTGCATGATGTTTTTTTGACCCGGGGTTGATAGACCCGCTCTCCGTGGAGTTGTAGGTCTTCCCTGGTCGACTTGTCTCATGCCAGTATCCGTTATAGCGCGGCCTCGGACCGCTATGAGCTGAAGGTTAGTCAAATTCGAATCTCCTTGTGGGAAGGTTCGAGCTGCGTTAGGGGAGATTGATCCATAGCGGCAGGACATGAGAGAAAACCCCAATGATCGCTGTGATCCCTGTGTCAAAAATTGTGGCAATCCTGGTATAGGGGATTGCTGGGCTAAGGGTGGAAGTGATCGTGGCAAAGAGGACGATGAGGAGCTAGCTTGCGATAGGGGTACAGGCGTAGCGGTTTGATGCGCCGGTGTCCCTGACGACGACGTCGCCGCCGGGGGCGTGCCATCTATCACTATAAGCTCCCTCTCCAACTGAGTCGGTCTTGGAGGAGAAAGTAGTGCGCTAGGAGACGTGATGTTCGAGAGAGCGGGCGATGTAACGCTAGCACCTGGTTGTGCCTTGGCGTCGGGGGGAGACGGTGACGTGACGTTCGACAAAGCGGGCGAGTAAGCGGGAGTTGTCGGTGAGAAAGTAGGTTCTATGGGAGACTCCCTGGGTCCTAACCGGCTAGGCGTATCGGCCGATCCGGGCTTGCGCGCCCACTCGCTAGGAGACGCGGTGGAGGGAGTGGGTGATGGTCCTCCGGGAGTCTCGTGTGAGGCTTGCGTGGCCCAGTGATCTTGCCCCGAGCTCGAAGAACTCGAGCTTGAGCTTGAAGCGGTGGCTCCTTCAAGATCAGCCTGGGCTGGCGTTGCCGTTTCACTAGGTGACGGTGGTCCCGGAGGAGTCACATCCTCCTCCTCGCGTATTGGGGGAAGACCCGTGATCGGAAAAGCCGAGACCGGTGTACGGTCCAGTCGGGCCGCTGTGGTCCGAGATCGCGTCTGTCGCGGTGTGGGGGATGTACGGTCAGTACTGTCCTCCTGCTTCTCCTCCGTGTTGTCTGTCTTCTCTTCGCTTTCTTCTTTCTCTTCCTGTTCCTCTTCATCATCACTCCCGTCAGTGGTGATCGTCACCAAAGGGAGGAACTAAAGGGACATTCCTTAAGGTCTTGCTTTTGGGCTTCCTCCTCGTTATCATCCGAGGGGAGTCCATCAGCGTGACCACCTGGTGGCAGGGACCATCTCTTAGGATTGTCCTGCTTCGCAAAACCTGATTGACAGTCTCGCTTGGCTGTCGGGGCGGGGTCAGAATCTCAAACTCATCCAAGAGGATTTGTTCGTCCTCCGCCAGTGTCGGCACGGCCGGCCACTGTTGGCCAGCTGCCATACGGTTGAAAAGGGCATCCGTGGATATGTTGGTCTGCATGATAAGGGCAGTGCCAAGTAGAATATCCGCTCCCGGGGGAACATGCTGGGAGGTGTAGAGGTAAATCTCATCCCAGCCTCTTGTAGGGAGGACTTGGATGTAGAGACGTATGCCTCTGACCATAGTTATGATCCCTTGAGCCGTGCGGGCTGTCAGGATGGGCAAATCCATTTCAGTCAGGCCCATCTTGGAGGACAAGCGTGGGTGGATCAGCCCCAAGGTATTACATCCAGTGTCAACTATGACAAAGATGTCGATAGCCTTGTCGGCGGTCTGATCCAGTCCGGCAATAGCCAGGACCCGTCCTTGGAGGACATTTGCCTTGCGAGGTCGTACGGGAGCGACATAACGGCATTCAAGAGCCGTGTCAGTCCCATCGTCCAATATATTATGGGTGCTTACCTGGCTAGGGTCGTCTACCGTCGCTTGAGCCGCCATCACCGCCGCCATAGGGGCATCCTTGCGTTCCTTGCGGTCTTTTCCGCGTCGATCCTTCTGTCCGGGGCCAGCGCGTTGCTTCCCGGCCCGCGGGGGGCACCAATGCGAGTTGAGCCCCTTCTCCAGATCGCGCGTGGGTGTCCTACAGACTTCGAGTGTATGATTTGGTTTGTCGACCTTGCCGAAGTGTTCACAGTAGGCGCAGGGCTCGGAGCTCTTGTTGTGCGGCGTGCGGTTCTCCTTGGCGGGGTCCTTCGTCCACTGGGCCGGCTCGGCGATCTTGATCGCGTTGGCCCCAGAAAAGCGTGCAGTCTTGGTTGTACGCCCGCCGGACTAACTCGAAGGCGCAGAGCCCTTGCGTTGGTCCGTGCCCGGGCCAGACTTCGGCTTGTTCTGCTGATGGGACGTCGGAGCTTGCCTCGCCACGACCTGCAGCTGACTACCCGAGGGGATGTCACGGGGCCATTTGGTTCTTGGCTTCCTCGTGCTCTCCTTGGCCCTCTCCTTACAAGGAGGGCGCCGGCCGTAGTCGGATTCCGGTGCCGTCAGGATCATCTTGGGGTCCAATCCGTCAAGGTACGCGGGTTAGCCTTGAGGATGAGGTACCTCATCTCTTCCAACGTGCGTGTTGGCGCAATGCCCTGCTTCTTCCTTTCTATCTGCAGAGCTTCTCATACTTATAGGATTCCTCGGCCACTAGGCCTTCGTTCTGCAGCTGCCTGAAGAGCTTCTGTAAACGCGTGATATAATTGGCCAAGTTCTCTTTCGACCGTCTCTTCATGTCATTCCTGTAACTCGGGCCGAAAGGCTTGGTAACGTCGTAGACGATGTCGATTTTCCATCGTGAGTCTACTCGGTAGTCCAGCCAGATCCATGGCAAGAGCTGCAGAGACTTCATGTAGGAGTCTTTGGAAGAAGTTCTTGCCGACCACGTGTTGAGGAAGATCTCGGCCTCAGACTGCGTCATAAAAAGGGAAAGATTGGAAAGAAACAGGCGCAAGGTGTATCCTAATGATACGTGGTCGAACTTAAGCTTTTTGATCTCCCGCATGCGGCGTTGATTCAGTTCGGTAATAGACTCAAATGGCGCAACCATCATAAGGACGGTGCTGCCACTAAAGCGTATACCATTCCGGGTACGTGATGGCTCGGAACTACTCGACGAGGGCTGCTTGCCACTACTAGAGAATGCACTAGTTGTCGCTCTGCTCCCAGACGGGTTGTCCTCCTCCGCTTCGATCGTCGGGGCAGCAGGGCTGGCTAGAGCCGTTCCGGCTACCTCTGGCGTGACCGCTGCGGAGGCTGCGGTTTCCGCGACCGCCGTCCCGGTCTCTCCATCTTCGTCGCTCCCACCAGCTGGCGGGAGCGATTGCCTAACTGTGGAGAAAGTCACGATACGTGGAGGGGCAGAACGGGTCGGCTTGAGGACTGCCCGACTCGGGGGATAGGGGGAGGCTGTCGCCGTCGGCTGGCTCTGCCCCTCTCTCTGGAGAGAAAGAGAACAGAGGCCCTTTCGACTCTTCTTCCTCCTCGACTACCCTTCCGTATGGGGAGAAAAAAAGCGCGCCGCTGTCTTCGTACCGGGAGTCCGGAGGGGAGGCGAATGATCCCGGGAGGCTTGGGCTCCGTTGGGAAAACCTCGGGGTCGGGGATGAACCATACCCAGATTCTAGTGGGGAAAATGCCCCGTCAGCAGCCAGTCTCGGTCGGGAAAACAGGGAACGCTGTGCCTCTGACCCGCCTATGGGGCCCAGACTACTTCCTGAAGGGCGAGAGGGTCGACCTGGGAAGGCTGTGATGGGGCCACCAAAGCGTTGGGAGCCAGTTGGGGGGAACCTTACTGGGGCAGGGGCCGCCATGGAGCGCGATGACGATGCTGCCGCCGTAGCCGGAGGCATCGTCGCTGCCGTAGATGTAGCCGTAGTCGTAGTCGTAGTCGTAGTCGTTGCTCCTGCCAGCGGGGGGCGAGTTGGGCCCATGGTAGAGCCGCCGTGGCCGCTGGTGCCGGAATCGTCACGTAGCGTATGGAGCTGGGGACGTTGTCCGGGGACAGAACCCAACCGACCTTTTTCGCAAGGTCGTTGTACCTACTTATAGCTAGGTCTCTCTCACCCCTATAAGCGGTCCACTTGTGGAAAGTGGATGGGTCCAACCAATAATCCACCATCTGCTCAAGGGGCTGCATGGATAGAAAAGGCTCCTCCTCAAGATTGAGAAGGCAGTCCTTTACTGCTTTCGCTAAGAGGGGGCAGAGGTCCTTATTTAAATTCATTAGTACGACCTTAATGAAGTGGGCGCGGCTGATTCCGTCCGTCTGGGGCGAGAGCTTCTTGGCCGAGCCGTCCTTGAGGGCCTTTCTGTATGTGTCTATGAAGGGGACCTTGAGGTTGGTGCGCAGCGTACGAGAGATGTTGAGGCATTCCTCTCGGTGGTAGACTTCCTGACTGACCAGGTCGTAATTGGGGCGAGGAAATGAGGCTGGAAGGCTCATTTCGTCACACCCGAACGTAGAAGACCCACGATGTAGCAAACAGGTCTGGAATTTGCAAAGGAGACCTTTAGGGTTGGTTGCTACTCGATGGGGCTTGCTTGAGGGACTGTCCTAGTATGTATACAGGGACTTGAACAGACTTGAACAAGACTTGAATACATGGTACGAGTCGCCTCTCTGCGTGTGGTGAACATGAACAACGGTCACCATGACCGGCCACTCAAAGACAGGTGAACTAGCTGTCCTGTGTGGGTGTAATGGCAGACCTTAAGCTTGCTCGCTGTTGGTGTTTCCAGAAGCAGGTAGGTGTTCCCCAATTTGAGCTGTCGACAGCACACACAAAGTGTGACTCTTCCGAAAAAAAAATAGGGAAATTCGAATTGTAAGTCTTGACTACCCTCCTGTGAGGAAATTACCAACCTGCATTCAACTGAATACACACACGGCTGTCATTTGATCTCAAAATACTTCCGAGAACAGGGAAGGTACCAAAAGACGCTGGGATGGTCAATTCTAGTTTATTTAGTACACTTGCTTGACAGACTACTTGTCCCTTGCGAAACAATGCAAATTCTGAGAACTAATGAATAGAATTCAAGTGCTACACGTGTTGTGTAGCAGTTGGAGTTGTTCAAGTTGGTCTGAGAAAAATAAAGGAAAATATGTTAAGTATTACCACTTCAACTAACCTATCTGACTTGTTTTACCATTTTACTTGGAGCGTATTACGGGAGAGCGGAAAAAGCGGTCAAAGGAATAAAAGTTTCAGATATGGGGAAAAAGGCAATAGTCAAGCTTTTTCTAAAAAGCTAGCTGTTAAAGGGAAATAAATTGATCTGTTAACGGCAGTTGAAAACGTAACAACTACAAGTTATGACAGTTGATAAATAAACGGAAAAATGAAGTAACGGAACTAAAAATAGAAGTGTAAACTTGAAGTAAAAACTTGAAGAAAGTTTAACACAATATTAATGTTTCGGTCCGGTACGGTAGTCATTCCGATACTATCTTGGTGGCGCAGATCCTACAGCGGAGAGAAGCTCTAGATAGTCAGTCCCAAGGAGGATAGTAGAGTAACTTACAATTAATCAGCAAATATTTGAGTTTCTTACTGCCATTTCATGGCAGGTGCTTACTGGACCGGCCGGCTCAAGTGTCCGTGCTCGCCACTTTGCCAGTAAAATGAGTTGTCAGGTTTCTGTTAAAGTGGTCACCGGGTCCGGGCTTCAACCGGCAGTACAAGCAGTTAAAATTCCGCTGAGCTATCAATATGAGGAAAAGAAGTAATAGCTGTCTAAGTGCCTGTGCCTAGTGTGACTAATTGGTAATTTTTGGAAATTTTCGCTAAAATTTTACGTAATTGCGAGCTTCTCCAATTTCCAAATGGTAATTCTATTTGGTAATAAAATTACATACCACTGCCTAATCCCAGGCACTTAGACAGTGATACTAGGATAGGAAAATCTCAAGGCTGACGGAAATGATGAAAAAACCTGTGGATCCGGCACAGGAAAAACATTACTCTGCGTCACAAGTTCTGATTCAGGCTTCCGTAGATAGTAGGCAGCCGCGCCAGTTCAATTACACAGCTGATGCCAGTGCGGATTTACAATTTAACAACTTGAATTTGAAGTTGAATCAGGCTCATTTTTATGTTCAGTTTATTGCCTGAGTCTAACAGATGGCTGGGCCGTCACATTGTTCATGTCACAAGTTCAACTTGAAAATATTGGTTAATTAACATCGTAATATTGAATTCAGCGTGGCATATTGTATTACTTGAACATTAACTTTTAATACTTGAACTCGGGTTCGTTTCTTTTTGTCGCCGCGAACAAACCACTGCGTGACTGGCACTGCTGTTTGAAACCGATGTGGGTCGGATTTAACAGTCGGTGTTTTATCTCAATTTTCAATTTTTGAACCCTTCAATGAGTCTAAGATGATCCACAAAGTTGTGGTTGATCCACAAAACCGTCGACGCAACTGCTTCGACCAGTCACTGCCGTAGTGATTGCGGTCACACATGTTCAGTCGCGCACTTGCTGAATTTCCCAACCAGATCCGAAGACGTTTCCTTGTCCGGAGGTCCAGGGAATAAAATGATCCTTGCAATATCCACCACCACTAACAGGGGCGTCGACTTTCTTCTTCAAGTAGCACCGATATCTGCAGAAAAGTAAACAAACAAATGTTACTATAAAATAATATAGCTAGCCGTAATGACTATCCTGTCATGCAAAGTACGAGTGGGTATTGCATTTCATGTTTTGCTTACGTTTACCTGTCCGCAGATGCAACCTTTTCTTCGAACGTCCAGACCTCGCACGTTGAGTCAGCTTGACAGATTTTTTGGCAATCCTTTGGCGATGATAGCTTCGAGAGCTGAGTAGCGAAACAGCCGTTTTGGACGAAGGGAGGGCATGGACTGCGAGCTACAGGTGAAGATACCAGCTTGGATACAGTCGGGAAGCCGCAGCTGCCGACGAAATCAGCGTAGTCGATTCCTCGGAAAATGCAGCTCTCCTTGTACCCAGCCCCGCAGTTCTTACTTGGACACTGCCCACTTTTCCAGGGTTGCATGAACTCGTAGCACGTGCTGTTGGTCGAGCAACTTCCGAAGTTCCCATAGTGCAATTTCATGTAGCAGTGGTGGACGTTTTTGCCAGCCACAGGCTTCGTTTCAAACGAAGACATCACAGTAAGTTTGTTGAGCACAAAGCTCCTGGCAGTCTTTGGGGCTGTTCATTTTGCGATCAACTGATTGCTGCTCAGTAAAACCAATAGGTGCAACAGGTGAACTCGTCACTACATTCACGACTCTCGGAAAACCGCAGTAAGCGTTTTGATGCCTGCTTCTGTAGTCAAGACCCTCCAAGAAACAGCTGCCAACATCATCTTCCCCCCTCCCCCTCGAAGCGTGGGCAATCGAAAATTCGCTTCCTGTGTCGCCACCATGTTCAAGTGCGTCCTGGCCATGGGATCCCGATGACCTGATGGCAAGAAACAGGCCCAGGGCAAGGGCAGCGAAGACAGTCGTGCTCATGATCACGAGGTAGCCATAGCTTCTGCCCTGAGACTTTGGCTTGCTCTTCTGGTCCTCGACCAACAGGCTGTGCTCACCGGATGCTTGCATTTCCTCAAGCAGACTTCAGACGTCCTTTGCTTTTTGAAAACTGAGGGGCCTAACGTTCAAGCAAAAAAGAGCCCGTAAAACTGGGGACAAAGAGCCTTGAGCCCCGTCAACATTTTACCTTTGTACACTTCAGCCTCCAGTGTGGGCACTTCAGCCCCAGTTTGGACACAAACTTTCCCTCAATGCTACTCAATGCTTACAGAAATCCGAAAGAAACTGCCTACCCGGTAGCCAGCCTAATATATGTATACACTAATTGACTTCTCACTTTTCTTTCCTTACCTGCTTCTTGTTTGCTTGCTTGTTTGCTTGCTTGTTTGCTTGCTTACGTGCTTGCTCTTGTTTGTTTTTTTTCGGGCATGGGGGGACGTGTTCTGTTGGTGTGTGTCTGTGTCGGTGTGTGTGTGTCTGTGTGTGTGTATATGTGTGTGTGTGTCTGTGTGTGTGTGTCTGTGTGTGTGTGTATATGTGTGTGTGTGTCTGTGTGTGTGTCTGTGTGTGTGTCTGTGTGTGTATCTGTGTGTGTGTCTGTGTGTGTGTGTCTGTGTGTGTGTGTCTGTGTGTGTCTGTGTGTGTGTGTTTGAGTGTGTGTATGTGTGTGGTGGTTGGTGGTTGGTGGTGGTGTTTGGGGGGGGGGGGGGGGGTTGAGTGCGGAGCGCTTTGGCTAGACTGGCTTGAGTGCTGCATGTCTGAAAGGTTGTCAGGATTGTGCCTGTTCTTAAGGGCATGTTGCAGCACTCAACAATAGTCGCGTCGTCCTTTGGGCCACGACGAGCCAAATTACGCTCTGCACTCACCCTCTTGGACCCATCAAGTCTCCGGGTGTAAGTGCATGGCGTGAAGTGCAGCAGTGTCCTACTAAGCGTCAACTGATCATACTTGCGCCCTTTTATTAATTTTTGCCTGACGTCTGTGCTCTCCCTTTACCTCATGTTCTGCCTCCCTTGCCTCTGGCTTGATTATGTCTTGTTTGTCTTTCTCCTTTTTTACATTATGTCATTCCTTAGTATCTTTTTGCTTGGTCTATTTTGTTGTTTGACAAAACTGGTGTGACTTTTGGCTTACTTGGGCTGGGGATAGTAACGTTGGTGCAGTTGGTATTGTTTGATAAAATTTATTGAAGTTTGCACTGTTTTACTATTAGTTAAGTCCCTGGTCCTACTGTTACCAATTGGTAATTTTTGGTTACCAATTGGTTATTCCATAACGCAAAGACGGAAATATTGTGCCAAAATTGGCACAATATTCGTTACCGATTGGTAACTTTTTTGTTACCAGTTGGTAATGAAAATTACCAATTGGTAATCCCAGGGACTTAAACACTATTGCATACATGCATGCAACAACAAAAACAACAACACCATTTTGCCATTGATTTACTTTATTATTAATTAAATTCAACAACAACAACAACAACAACAACAACAACAACAACAACAACAACAACAACAGCTAGGCTATGCTATCTTGTGTCGCTTTCTCTGGCTTGAAGGTTTTCTATACAGCTCTCTCCTTCTGCCTCCAGCGCATGTGACTAATTGCTGTTGTTTGCCTACCTCATACTATGTTCTTAGTATCGCGCGTGAGCATCTAACTTTTTGCTCGGACACTTCTCTCATGGTCTTGGCGAGTCTCTACTCCTCCTTCCTCTCCCTTCTCTGTCTTCCTCTTCTCCCTCTTGGTAGGCTAGTTCTCCTCGTTCTTGTCTGCCTCTCTCACTACCTTTCCTCCTCTCCCTCCCTTGTTGTTGACCACTATAGTGCACGCCCTCTGGCTCTCTTTTCCTCTATCTATATTTTTGAGCCTCTGGATCATATAGTGCAGTGAGCAAGCTCTGGCGTCTCGAATCTGCACGAGATGACTGGATTATTTTCTGGAAGTTGCGTATATCTGGGGGTATACACATACGACTCTTGCCACTGGTTTAGTTAATATTGATTAATATTAATTAGATTGCTCTGCAACCGTTGTATTATTATCATTAAATTTTACAACAACAACAACAACAACAACAACAACAACAACAACAACAACAACAACAACAACAACAACAACAACAGCAGCAGCAGCCGCAACAACAACAACAACAACAACAACAGCCGCAACAACAACAACAACAACAACAACCGTAACAACCGCAACAACCGCAACAACAACAAGAACAACAACAACAACAACAACAACAACAACAACAACAACAGCGACAACAGCGACAACATCAAACAACACAAACAACAACAACATCCTCACTTTACATATCTTTCCTCTTGTCCATCTTGTTATTTGGCTGTTCTTCTCTTGCTCTCGGTCCTTTAGTTCTGGAGCTTTGAGTTTTTCAGTGCATTGTACGAGCTCTGGTGTCCCATTATTTACGGCCGGGGATGAAAGTAGCATTATATATTTAATTGGCCTATAGCTACGCTCCAACTATCACGTCAATAGTTTTTAATAAGTGACTTTTTGTTCTTATTATTAAATTTTGCAACAACAACAACAACAACAACAACAGCAACAACAACAACAACAGCTCTTCCGTTCGGCCTCCAGCGCTTGTGACATTGCTGGTGTTTGCTAGCCTCATTCTATGACTATAGATTCACACTAGCTTCTAACTTGTTGCTCGAACTGTTTTCTTATTGCCACGGCGAGCTTCTCCTTCTCCTTCATCTTCCATCTCTCCTCCTCTTCTCCCTTTCTGCTGGCTAGTTCTGTTCCTTCGGTTCTAGCTTGCTTCCTTCGCTGATTTTTCTCTTCTCCCTCTCTTGTTGAGGTTTTACTTTAGTGCACGCTCTTTTGCTCCTTCCCTACTATCTTTGTCTTTGTTCCTGAGCTTTCGAGTTCTATTGTACAATGAGCAGGCTCTGGCGCCCCGACGGCTGGGGATGACAAGACATTTGTCTTGGAGTGACAGTTTTCAGTCAAGGCAGTTAGCGACACACCATCTTGCTACTGATTTAGCTTTTTATTAACTACAACAACAACAACAACAATAACAACAACAACAACAACAACAACAACAATAACAACAACAGGAACACACAATCTTGCCATTTATTTAGTTTATTTAATTAAATTGAACAACAACAAGAACAACACATTCCATCTTGTCCTTTATTCAATTCGTTAATTAAATTGAACAACAACAACAACAATATTCTCTCTCTCTCTCTCTTTCTCTTTCTCTTTCTCTTTCTCTCTCTCTCTCTTCTCTTTCTCTTTCTCTTCCTCTCTCTCTCTCTTTCTCTTCCTCTTTTCTCGATCTCTCTCTCTCTCTCTTCCTCTTTCTCTTCCTCTTTCTCTTCCTCTTTCTCTTCCTCTTTCTCTTCCTCTTTCTCTTCCTCTTTCTCTTCCTCTTTCTCTCGATCTCTCCTCCTCCTCCTCTTTTCTTCCTTGTCTTCTTCTTCTTCTTCTTCTTCATCATCTTCTTCTTCTTCTTCTATTTCGAAAAAAAAATTCTGGGAACAACCACAAAAAGTTAACACCTAGTATGGTATTAAATTAAAGTAAAGGTGTGGTAACCCGTAGGTACTATGTTGATATATGATGTCTAGCTATGTGAGAAGATTAATATTAATATTAATGATACCCCCCCCCCCCCACACACACACACCCTTTTTTTTCCATTTTTTCCCCGCTCTATTCGTTTCGTAGAAAAAAAATTGAGTTCTTTTTTGAAGAGAGAAATTGATTTGTCATTTCTCCTCTCTCTCTCTCTCTCTCTCTCTCTCTCTCTCTCTCTCTCTCTCTCTCTCTCTCTCTCTCTCGCCTCTCTACTTCGCTGAGTCTGTGACTTTTATGTCACAGCTTCTTCCTCTCCTGCCGACCTTATCTCCCCGCAATCTGACGTCTTCTGTGGCCCAGCTAATGTCACCTGTGCTAGGGGGTGATCCTCTCTCGAAGCCTTCACTTCTCTTGGGTCAGTGGGTAGGGCCTACCAATCCCTATCCTTTTCCAGTCCCTCTTTGCGCTGGCTTCAGAGCCCTAGGTTCAGAAGGTGGGCCCATAGCCAATGGCAATAATAATACCGGCGCGGCTCAAGTGCTTAGCCCGGTTTGGCGTCTTTACCAGTGGCTTTAACGGTGTCTCCTTTTTCTCGCTTGTTTCTTTTCCTTTTTTTGTTCCCCTTCTCTTTGTCTTTTCTTTCTTTTTCGAGTTTCCTCTTCTAGGCTTTTTTTTTTCTTTTCTCAGGCTTAGTATTCTTTCTTTTTCTTTTTCATCTTCTCTTTTTTATTCCCCTGTTTTCTTCTTTCTTTCTGGAGTCTTCTGTCCTTTCTTTCTTGCTTCTTTTAGCTTTTCTTTTCCTTTTTTTAACACATACTTTTGCACCCTTCCTATAGCTAGTTCTTCTTTCCATTCTTTCATGTTTTCAAGTTCTTTCTTATTCTCCTTGGTTTTTTTTCTCTCAGCCCCCACCCTTTTTTTTCTCTCTTCTTTTCATGGTTTTTCTCTCTTTTTATTATTTTTTATTTATTTTTATTTTTATACACTTCACCTCTTTATTAAGTTTTCTATTCTATCTCTTCATGAAGCTCTATGAGTGGCAAGTAATAATATTTTATCAAAGCAGTGATTGCGTAAAAAACAGAGAATTGGTAGGGTAACTGGGCACGGCTCACTCAGTGGTAATTATCAATAACAACAGCAGCAGCAACAACAACAACAACAACAACAAGACCGCGGACTAGCTCTTCTCCCACGGCTTGTCTGCTCTCTTCACTGTCTTTCCTCTTCTCCCTCCTTTGTTGTTGTTTTACTATAGTGCATGCTCTTCTGCTCTTTTTTCCTCTTTCTCTATTTCTTGTTTCTGAGCTCTAGACCAGCACAACCATTCCAGTAGCAGTTGTCTCACGGTTGTCAGACTCGAATTTGCTTTATTTAAATTGTGTCTATATATTAATTTATTGTGTCTTTAGTGTGACTTTTTAGTTAGACTGTTAGACTCTTGACTCTCAAAACAGTAGGCAGTCAAAGGTGCCATGGATTAGTCGACACCGTGGCACAGGTGCTTAAAGTAAACGGGAAGCTTGGAAGAGATAAAAGAGTGTGACAGGATTGTAACCGGAGCTACTCTGACACTTAGTCGTCACAACGGTAGAGGGGCAGACCAAGCATAAGAGTCAAGTAACGACAAGCCGGACGACACTCAATGCCACTATGTATTGTGCGGGCCGGCCGACAATCACTTTTTCCCCCTGGGGGGAAGCCGCCGTAAGCGGTCGACCCCCACGCAGAAGACTGACTCCTCATTCTAAGGCGCACTCGACCGACCGACACATGACATAAGGCAGGCTGTCGAATAATTAAAAAGGCTCGGAACGGTCCATGTCCAGTGTGAGTCTCATCTGTGAGACTCGTGCCCCGAGCTCCAGCTCTTCCTTCCTCTGGCGTCGAATATAAAAGCCATCTCTTGATCCTCCCCTTTCCGTCGAAAAGAAAAAGTAGCTGATGATCCGTAGGCGACATCAGACTCCACTTCCATCCACATAACTTCACGTTTTGGCTCGCTTTCTCGGTCTTGCACGACCCTTGTGCTCTTCTGCTACAAGCAGTGCCTGTCTTGGTCTTCTCTTCTTCGCCGCAACTTCCTTATCACACTTCTGCGCACCTACCAACAAAAACGATACGCCCGCACTCTGGACTTCGTCCCATATGCGAAGCGGAATCCTTCGTTCCTCCGTCAGTTCAAACGGCATATTCAGAACCACTCTTGTCATCAATTGCACCGTCCACGGTGTGAAATCCTCGTCGCCTTTCTCAATTGACGCATCCCACTGTTCCAAGCCTTCCCCATCTCGGAACACTGGTGCAAAGATCCTATCCCGCGTGAGCTCAACCTCACTTTTACTTCTCCAAAACTGCATTGTTGGTTCCAACCACAACGCAGCTCGTACCAGTGTTCTGAGCTGTACATACGTAACTTGCATTAAAAGAAATAATTGAAATCCTTGTCCATAACCGTATCCTCATGCGGTCGACATAAATAGAACTTATCCACCTGCCATTCGATCTTAGCCACATCTTCGCCTGCTATCCACTGCTTTTTCCATACCGTACCCTTACGGCCCTGTACCGCTTCCGTCGGCTTAAGGATAACATCCTTTTTATCCTTTGCATCGGATGATGCATTGTCATCTCGACCCGCATGCTTCGCTTCCACTTTGCTTTCCTCTTGCTGCTTCCGCAGCGCCTCCTCACGCTCCTTACGCGTAAGTAATGATGGCGGCTGTCTGAACGCTGGTGCGATGCGTCTCAACGCTTGCTCCTTGTTCTCGTCCTCTAGCAAATAAAGACTAAACTTTGCCAAACGCTGCACATGAACAATTTGTTCCCTTCCTCGTGCCCCCGTAGGCGCAATCTTAAAATTGTACGCACCTGTCTGACGTACAATCTTAAATGGCCCATGCCACTTATTGTAAAACTTGACCGACACCCCCTTCGGTACCGTCGGAACATATAACAAGACCGTATCGCCTTCCTTGTACTCTACATGAGAGTACTTGCCCAATTCCTGTTCTCGCTGAATCTCTCTCAGCGTTTCCCAACACTTCTCGATCGAACTACGAGCTTCTGCAATAGCTCGTAACCGAACTTCCAACAGTTCGCACGGCTCTCACTTATCGGGAGGAAACAACAGCTCCGTTTGTGTGTTCAACTCTCTCCCATATAACTAAACATTCGACAATCTTGGGGGTATCCCTTTTTCCGAAATTTTCCATGAAGTATATGGACTTTTTTGAAAACGTGTGGAAATGAAAGGAAATCAATTCACTGATTGCAGAACATATAAAAATAATATTAAAACATGTTTTTATTAATTGTAATACACTTTAACTTCATCTTCAGAGGTGGGCAGGAACCGGTCCGACACGGTAATCTTTCTCCTTTTTCATAGTCCCGGCTACTATGAATCTATGATGATAACAATGCCCAACATGCAGAATTTGCTTTTAAGTTTGTTTATCTTTGTTTACATTAAGCATTTTACTTTATTATGATAATAAACATTGCTTTTACCTACAATAAATTCCCCCCGGGGGGGGGGGGAGGGGGGAGGGGGGAACGGGGGAGGAAGAGAAGTGCGATGTCGCCACGCAAAATACATAGATTCTACAACAAAATTTCTTTAATTACTAAAAAAAATAATAAATCTAACTCCGTAATATCATACTAACTAAATTAGAAGTTTGTTTAACTCTTGCACGCGACAAACGTTCTTAATCACGCTTTCGACCATAACAAACCTGCCAGTGCAAAAAATTACGATTAATACTACACTACTACAAAGAAAAAAAAACACAAAACAAATTCAAACATCTTTCAGATGAAGGAGAAAAGTGAAAGCTATGCAAACTACCTGGTGCGTGCATTTGAAGTTAGCGCCGAGTCAGCGCAAGCGATGCTAAAACAAACTCCCATGCGTTAGGTGAGCTGGGAGCGGTGAGACCGGTGCCGCGTTGGGGGGTGGAAGGTGAGTTACCAGCAGACAGAGCGCCAGCTGCCATCCGCGCGATGAGATCCTCCAGCAAGCTTTCTCTCTCGCTCTTACTATTTTTGTTGTTGTTGTTGTTGTTGTTGCTGTTGTTGTTGCTGATGTTGTTGTTGTTGTTATCATTATCATCATAGTTTTTCTTGTTCTTGTTATTCTTCTTCATCTTCTTCTTCACTCTCTCGTTCTCTTCTTCTGAGCTTTCCTCCTCCTCCTCCTCCTCCTTCTCCTTCTTCGAATTCTTCCTCTTTCTTCTCTCCTCTTCCCGTTGTCGCTTCTCTTGCGCCTCTTTTTCCTTCCGATCTTGCGCTTCTTTTTTCTTTCTTTCCTCCTCTCTCAACTTTCTTTCTTCTGCTAGCATTTCCTTAATGGATGCGGCTTGTTCTGACATTGCCTTGTTCACAAGATCCTGAACGACTTCTTTCGACACGCCGGCGGACGAACTACCCTGAATACAATACCGGTCGCCGTTGTTTTGAAAGAAGTCGTTCATTTCTTGCGAACAAGGCAGTGGCAGAACAAACCAACAGCAACGACAACAACAACAACAAAGAATAATAATAATAATAATAATAATAATAATAATAATAATAATAATAGTATATCTCCTGCCAATTGCTGAGACAAAAGGCCATGTGCATCCAGTCCTCCATTCCATAAGGAAAGTCTCCACACCAATCGGTGGAATAAAGGAAGTGACGGCATAGAACATCACTCTAGGAGCTTTATACCAATCAGCCCATGGAAAGGGACCGATGGCCTATGTACTCCCTAAATAATAATAATAATAATAATAATAATAATAATAATAATAATAATAATAATAATAATAATAATAATAAAGTTTGAAAAAAAAATGTCAGCGCTTCCCGTTAGAGAGATTATACTCGGAAAAAAAAAGACAGGGAAAGGCTCACTGATAGAATGCCACACACACTAGCTAGCCATACTAAAGCTAGTAGCTATACTCCCCTCTCTAAACTATATGCTGCGGCGCCCAAAGAGACCTTTTGACCCCCCCCCCCTCACAAAAAAAAAGAAAAAGAAGAAGAAGGAGTAGGAAAGATTATACCTCCAACGACATGTCCACTTCATCAGCGTCGACCGCGGGCTTTTTGGACTTCGGCTTGCCTAGTCACGTCAGAAATTAGAAACACTGAAAAAAAAGCACACAAAAAAAGATGAAATTTGCTAGTACCTGGCTTTTTCTTGCTGGACCCCTTAGGCATAGGAGGCTCAGGGGTCTCTTCTTCTTCAGGGACGTCTGGAACGTCTGGAACATCGTCGACGTCGATGGATTCTGCACAAAGAACCAAACAATATTACATACATCCTTCATTTTTCATTACATACAATGTTGCTACCGAATCTCAGTTTTTTTGGCCTGCCCGAAGAGCGAGGCTCAGTCGGGCCCTTTTTTTGATTCTTCTTCTAACGTTTCAGGCGAGCATGCAGTAAATATGCAAAATAAAGAAAAGGAAGATGCCAAAAAAAACAAAAACAAAAACAAAAAAAAAAAAAAAAACAAAAAAAAAAAAAAAAGATGGAGCTGGTGGAGAAAAAGAATAATAACATGTATATGAAGAAGAAAAAGAAAAATGGAAGAAGAAGAGGAAGAAGAAGAAGAAGAAGAAGAAGAAGAAGAAATGACCTTGTTTGCTTCGTACAGAAGCAAAAGCTCCCGCTTCCGCCAGTTGCAAATCATAGGCGGGTTCGTGGGGTTACCGACGTAGAGGAGCCACGCGGGCTTCACCTGCTTCTCGAAGTCCATCGGCGACGGATCAAGCATGCAAGAGTGTTTAAGGTTAAAACCAAAAAAACCCATGAGCTGATATTGGATTTCGTCAGCCTTGCCATCGCCGTCAGTGTCGACCTCGCGCGCAGCAAAAATGAAGCGCTTCGATCCTGCAACATCCAAGTATAAAAAATATGTGCAGCTTGTGAATTTTGAAAAACATACAGTACCTCGATTGACTTGCGCAGGAGTCTTCTTGCGCCAACCAATGGGAAAGACAATGAAGAGCCTGCAAATAAAAAATAAACAATCAGTTTATAAAAATCTTTCATACTTATAGGGAAAAAGACCCGGGAGCACAAGGTGAAGTTTCACCCTCACATGTCTCCACTTGCGTGGACGCCTTCAGTTCGAAATTGTTGTACTTTGTAAGTGCAACGTCGAGCGCGAGCGCCCCCTCCCGATGTTTGTTGTCCTCGGATGTGAACTTAAAGAGCAAGCTAATTAAAGCAGCAGCAAAAGAGGAATAATAATAATAATAATAAAAAGAGAGTTTAAATTAAAAAAAAATGGCAGCGCTTCCCGTTAGAAGAAATATACTCGAAAAAAAAAACAGGGAAAGGCTCACTGATAACTGATAGAAGGCCACACACACTAGCTAACTATACTAAAGCTAAGTATCTATACTCCCCTCTCTAAACTATGCTATCGAATAATAATAATAACAATATAATAATAATAATAATAATAATAATAATAATAATAATAATAATAATAATAATAATATGTATCGTCTGCCAATTGCTGAGCCAAAAGGCCATGTGCATCCAGTCCTCCATTCCATAAGGAAAGTCTCCACATCAATCGGTGGAATAAAGGAAGTGACGGCATAGAACATTAATCTAGGAGCTTTATACCAATCAGCCCATGGAAAGGGACCGATGGCCTATGTACTCCCTAAATAATAATAATAATACTATATCTGAGGCGTACTGATGCAGCTAATGGCATATCCTCAACGGACATAAGCCTCCAATACCCTTTTTCGAGGTCCTCCACCCCCCCGTGTCAGTCTTTCGCCTGATGATCGGGGCCACCGATGGAGCTCCTGAGGGCAAGACTGCGCTAAGCCGAGGTTATTCCGCAGTCCCAGCAACCTCTTGCAAGACGTCACCGAATGTGCAAGTGCATACACCAAGCGCGGTTGCTAGAGCTGCCTCGAAACCCCACCCATAACAATCTGGTGTCTGCTGGGTCCTGGGCTATCAACCAGCATATGCGGAGTTTAAGATCTTTTACGCGCGCAACAACCCTCCTCCCCAGCATCTACCACCAAAGGGTTATGAGTTGGCGTCACAGTTTAACGCCTTGAGGACATTGGGCTGAATAATAATAATAATAATAATAATAATAATAATAATAATAATAATAATAATAATAATAATAATAATAATAATAGTGCTTCTCTGTCAATAGCTGATGCATTTCTGCACATGCGCCTCCATCGTCTCACCCGTGAGGGGAGTACGAAGAATTGACGATAAGCTCTAATGACATCCCCGCAAGGGCAGTTCCAACACTTCCAGACGGGCCGGTATGTTCAATGAAAATACTGGTCCAGAAATAGACCGGTATGTTCAATGAAAATACTGGTGGCACCGACGGGAATCGAACTGGCGACAGGGCCCAGATGGTAGAACTTGACCACTGGGCTATCACGGTGTCCATAATAATAATAATAATAATAATAATAATAATAATAGTGCTTCTCAGTCAATGGCGAATGCATTTCTGCACATGTGCCTCCATCGTCTCACCCGCGAGGGGAGTACGAAGATTTGACTATAGGCTCTACTGACATCCCCGCAAGGCAGCTCCAAGCCTTCCAGACAGACCAATACTTTCAAAGAAAATATCCTTTGAAAATACTGGCACCGACGGGAATCGAACTGGCGACAGGTCCCAGATGGTAGACCTTAACCACTGGGCTATCGCGGTGCCACATAATAATATAATAATAATAATAATAATAATAATAATAATAATAATAATAATAATAATAATAATAATAATAATAAAATAATAATAATAATAATAATAATAATAATAATAATAATAATAATAATAATAATAATAATAATAATAATAATAATAATAATAATAATAATAATAATAATAATAATAATAATAATAATAATAATAATAATAATAATAATAATAATAATAATAATAATAATAATAATAATAATAATAATAATAATAATAATAATAATAATAATAATAATAAATAATAATAATAATAATAATAATAATAACAGTATGAAATTAAAAAAAAATGACAGCGCTTCCCGTTAGAGGGATTATACTCGAAAAAAAAAGACAGGGAAAGGCTCACTGATAGAAGGCCACACACACTAGCTAACTATACTAAAGCTAGTAACTAACTCCTTTCTGTAAACTATGCTACAGTATCCAGTAATAATAATAATAATAATAATAATAATAATAATAATAATAATAATAATAATAATAATGATAATAATAATAATAATAATAATAATAATAATAATAATAATAATAATAATAATAATAATAATAATAATAATAATAATAACAATAATAATAATAATACCAGTCTTGATAATCTAATCCGGATAGGAATGTGAAAATTCCTTTGTGGGCCCACACGCGAACCTTCCCCGAATCCAGAGGGGGAAACCCACTCAGCTGGTCATCCTCCTCTTCCTTCTTCTTCCTCTCCTCCTCCTCCATCTTCTTCCTCTCTTCCTCCTCCTTCTTCCTCTCCTCTTCCTCCTTCTTCTTCCTCTCCTCCTCCTCCTCCTTCTTCTTCTTCCTCTCCTCCTCCTCCTTCTTCTTCTTCTCCTCCTCCTTCTTCTTCTTCTCCTCCTCCTCCTTCTTCTTCTTCTCCTCCTCCTCCTTCTTCTTCTCCTCCTCCTTCTTCTTCTTCTTCTTCTCCTCCTCCTTCTCCTCCTCCTCCTCCTTCTTCTTCTTCTCCTCCTCCTTCTTCTCCTTCTCCTCCTCCTCCTTCTTCTTCTTCTTCTTCTCCTCCTCCTCCTCCTCCTTCTCCCTCTTCTTCTTCTTCTTCTTCTCCTCCTTCTTCTTCTTCTTCTTCTGCTCCTCCTCCTTCTTCTTCTTCTTCTCCTCCTCCTCCTTCTTCTTCTTCTTCTCCTCCTCCTCCTCCTTCTTCTTCTTCTCCTCCTCCTTCTTCTCCTTTTCATCCTTCTTCTTCTTCTTCTCCTCCTTCTTCTTCTTCTCCTCCTCCTTCTTCTTCTCCTTCTCCTTCTCCTTCCCTTTGTCCTTCTTTTTTTGCTTCTCCTTCTTCTCCTTCTCCTTCTCCTTCTCCTGTCTCTTCTGCCTTTTTGCGGGAGGAGCTTCTCCCAATCCGTCGTCCCAGGGCACAGGCTTATTCTTGAGCAGGATCCCTACGATGCATGCATTATAAATACATACATACATACATAATACCTTGTGCATTCCAGGTGTAGCTGAAGCCGCGGACCAACTCCTCCAAATCGCCTTTGCCCTGCATGTTGCACATTAAATAAATAAGTAAGTAAGTAAGTGAGCAAGCATATACCAGATCATGCTTGCAAAAGACGGCGTGGGGAATCTCCACACAATCAAAGGGCAGCACGTCTGCAGACCCGTTGATTTTAAGGAACAATTCCCCACGCGAATTTTTGAGAATGGCTTGCAGAGTCTTGGCAATGTGCTTCGTAGACATGCCAGAGTCAGAAAGTGATCCTACACGTTGACAAACGAGCAAAATGAGTTGAATTCCAAAGACATAACTACCAGTCAGCGCCTTCAACCTTAAAATTTTTCTCGGGCCGGTCTGAAATTTGAACGTGTGGAAAAAGGGTCGTGTTATTATCAAACTTTTGTGCAGAGATTTTATTAAGAGCATGACATTTCGAGAAGATGTAACAGCATTCCCGCTCTTTCCCCAGCTCAGAATGAGCGGGAATGCTATTCTTTTTTTCTGTACACAACAATCTGTGGAAAAAACTCTGCACAAAAGTTTGTGAAAAGCGACCGGCATGATTTTGCATTTCCTTCCTACGTACTCTCAACTCATGTCATCCCTTGCATGTTTCTGCTATAACGTGTTTGTTGAAGCTATAAATGTCATTTCCTAACATTGCACGACCCAGCTTAATCTATTTTTCATAAACCAGCAATTCGATGAAACTCGTTTTTGGATTGCTGTTTTGCAAACTTTTGTGCAGAGATTTTATTGAGAACATGACATTTCGAGAAAATGTAACAGCATTCCCGCTCTTTTCCCAGCTAGAATGAGCGGGAATGCTATTCTTTTTTTCTGTACACAACAATCTGTGGAAAAAACTCTGCACAAAAGTTTGTGAAAACCGACCGGCATGATTTTGCATTTCCTTCCTACGTACTCTCAACTCATGTCATCCCTTGCATGTTTCTGCTATAACGTGTTTGTTGAAGCTATAAATGTCATTTCCTAACATTGCACGACCCAGCTTAATCTATTTTTCACAAACCAGCAATTCGATGAAACTCGTTTTCGGACTGCTGTTTTGCAAACTTTTGTGCAGAGATTTTATTAAGAGCATGACATTACGAGAAGATGTAACAGCATTCCCGCTCTTTTCCCAGCTCAGAATGAGCGGGAATGCTATTCTTTTCTTCTGTACACAACAATCTATGGAAAAAACTCTGCACAAAAGTTTGTGAAAACCGACCGGCATGATTTTGCATTTCCTTCCTAGTACGTACTCTCAACTCATGTCATCCCTTGCATGTTTCTGCTGCAACGTGTTTGTTGAAGCTATAAATGTCATTTCCTAACATTGCACGACCCAGCTTAATCTATTTTTCACAAACCAGCAATTCGATGAAACTCGTTTTTGGATTGCTGTTTTGCAAACTTTTGTGCAGAGATTTTATTGAGAGCATGACATTTCGAGAAGATGTAACAGCATTCCCGCTCTTTTCCCAGCTCAGAATGAGCGGGAATGCTATTCTTTTCTTCTGTACACAACAATCTGTGGAAAAAACTCTGCACAAAAGTTTGTGAAACTGACCGGCATGATTTTGCATTTCCTCTTCAATATATTATTATTATTATTATTATTATTATTATTATTATTATTATTATTATTATTATTATTATTATTATTATTATTATTATTGTTGCTTGGAGCTGCCTTGCGGGGGTGTCAGTAGAGCCTATCGTCAAATCTTCGTACTCCCCTCACGGGTGAGACGATGGAGGCACATGTGCAGAAATGCATTCGCCATTGACTGAGAAGCACTATTATTATTATTATTATTATTATTATTATTATTATTATTATTATTATTATTATTATTATTATTATTATTATTGAGTCTTTGGAGCGGAGCCGCGTCACCGAACGGCCCCGTGCTACCAATGGAGGCACATGTCCGACAGGATCAAAGGCCAATTGACTGATAAATCTATTATTATTATTATTATTATTGTTATTATTGTTATTATTATTATTATTATTATTATTATTATTATTATTATTATTATTATTATTATTATTATTATATAGCATAGTTTAAAGAGGGGAGTATAGATACTAGCTTTAGTATAACTAGCTAGTGTGTGTGGCCTTCTATCAGTGAGCCTTTCTCTGTCCTTTTTTTTTTTTAGTGATTCCCTCTAACGGGAAGCGCTGCCATTTTTTTCATGTGTATTTCAAACTTTAGGTATGCCATGCTGAGGGCTAGCAAGGCGCCGATATATGTGGCACACCGTGGTGGTGGCTACGGAGTCTTTGCTGATAAATACCTTCCTCCTTCTTTTCAGCTTGGGCTCCTCGAACCAGGAGGAAAGTCTTTGCGTGCTGCAGATCATGCTGCATTTTCTGATCATTTCACTATGAAAATTGGGAGTTCCCTGCAAACAGGGATGCATCCAATTAAATTCATTAACGAATCGAGCAGGAATGCAATGCATCTCATCAACTCTTCATCGCAAGGGTTCAACAAGCTCGACGATGACACTTGCCGACCGAACGTGAAGGTAAATTATGTTAGTTGTTACATACATCCATGCAATGTAAGTTTTTGTTACGTGTGTTGTATTTTTTCTATAAATATTGTTGTAAATAATGTCAGGTCAGCAAGGGTACTCCTATTGTGACTGTCACCACCGCAATATCGAAAGATCAAGAGATTTTGCTCAGCTATGCACCTAATCCAGACCTAGAGATAGCTACGCTGCCAAGCGATGCACATCCGGTCTGGTTGAAAGAGGCTGCCAAGGAAGGAGCTAAAATCCCAGTTTTCCTGTTCGAGACTGACATTGGTCATGTATGTTTCATCGTTCCTGAGAAAGAACATCCGCTTCCACTTAAGTCAATTTCCTTGCTTCATGAAGCAAAGGTTGAACTTTTAGCGTCGGTCAGCAGTATTAGTTCTGATGGAAAGCAACCGCTCTCCAGGTCATCATCTATTCCGCCGGAAAAAAAGAGGAAGCTTCTCGACAGCGTGTCCTCAATTTCAGATAGTCGCCGCACGCTTCTGCCCAGGGAAAGCTCGGACATTACAGTCATCACAGAAAAATCAAGCTTGAGTGATGCACAGGTAAAAAATAAATAAATGAAAATTATTACTGAGAAGATTCTTTTTTACAGGCAGGTGTTCCTGACGTTGATGCTAACCTCGACAGCTGGAAACAGTCAGACAGTTCTACTGTCACTACAGGATATGATGTTAGTAGCTGCAGCAGCTCTAGACTATATCTTCCTACTGGCTCCATGGTAATTTTTTTTCTCTACCTGTCTATGTTCATGCTGGTTAATGTTCATAAGCGATCTTGTTTGCGTAGAACGTCGACGAAGAGTGTTCAGATACGGATTCAAACGGTGATGCTGCATCTATCAACCCTGGATTGCTTCCTCCTCTGGTCGGCGTGGACGATGCGGAATTATCCAACGAGCTTCGATTGAACTTCGACGAGCTTATGGAATCGAATGAGCTGTTGTATAACATCATGAGATTATCACCAATTCCTTACAGCAGACCACGTAAGAATCCAACGCGCCCCTACACGATGAAAAGTCGCACGAAAGGTGCAGTGAAGCTTCAGAGACCGTCTGCGCTCCAAAAACTGTTGGGGATTACCTTCGCCGACTTGGACAGGGAAGTTAAGTCTGTCTGCTGCAAAAAGTGGAAGTGTTATTCATTTATCGACACGCGTGATGTGCTTTACACGAGAGCGAAGAATGCGTCATCGTCTCTCAGTGAGCTTTATTCTTGGGCAGCTTCGCAGCTTGAATCGTTTCAAACAAAAACTGGATCGTTTCAGTATATGTATTTAACGGAGGCTGTGTGCAAAGTAGCCTGGCAGCGTATCTACGGGATCGGTGATAAAGTTTTGTCAAGAGCACACAAACTTCTTGCAAATAACACGAAGGTTTTGACAAAAAGCTACTCAACCGTTCCTGAAACAGAAGATGTGGTAGCAGTATTACTCTGCGAGAAGTTCATGGAGAGTTACCCGGAGATATGCAGCGACGGAATATGGAGGATGCAAGAAATGGCTCAGGACGCAGGAGTCCAAAACTATGTTCGCGAGAATTGGAAAGATATGTGCCTTCGGTTTGGTTGTTCGAAACGAGTTGATCCAAATAATCCTCCGACAGACAATACGATCAACAAAGTTTGGCGCATGGATTTTCCGCACGTCAAGTTTGTCAGAGGTATTATGCATATTTTCGTTATCATTACTTATTACAGGTTTGTTTTGCAGAAGGAGATTTCTCAAAATGCGAGATCTGCACAGAGCTTGCTGCTGATCATTCTAACGGTTTCAGGACTGAAGTAGAAGCTCAAGAATGGCGTCGCCGTAGCAGGCTTCATCACAAAATTCACAGGGCGTGCCGCGTTGCCAGCATGCAGCGCAAGAAGGCAGCACCAGCAGATTTTGCTGCCACAGTCATATCAGCCGATATGAAACCGCCAGTGAAGATCCCATCTTGCCGCCGCGCCGCGAAAGATTTCAAAGGAAAAATTGTGTTTCGCCTTTGCGTTGGAATCAATACCTGCTACACTACCGATACGCATTTTATTCTGACGTACCTTGAAGGCGCGGTAGAACACGGCGCGAACAGCAACATTACTATGCTTGCCGCACTTTTACATTGGCAACTTTGGAACCCTCGCACAATGCAAGCGTGGAAATTATATCTTGAGTGGGACGGAGCCGGTGATAACACCGCGTGGGCGATGCTGGGTTTCCTTGGGCTCAATGTCGTTGACAGAGGAATCCGTTTCCAAGTAGAGTCACATCGCAAGCCACCAGGGCACGGGCACGATGGAGATGATCAGGAATTTCGAGTTATGGATATCGGGTGGAAGAGCACCTTCCTGACAACTAACATCGCTCAAGCGTTATTAAAGCTCATTCTTGCATTCAAGAAGCAGCACAAGAAGAGGCATGTGCTGGTTGTTCTCGGATGTAACTACGACTGGATGACTCATTTTAGCCCGTGTATGAACAAGAGTTTCAAAAACTACAACAAACCCTTGGCATATAGAATCACCAAGAAAGATCCTGACGCTTTGCCGACTGTAGAGATCGCTACTTGGGGAGACGCACAGGATTTTCATGGAGTGCGTGATGATCCCAGAGGAGAACCGATCAATTTGTTTATCGGACGCCCCGGTAATAATATTATCTATCTTTCTCTTTCTCTCTCTCTCTCTCTCTATATATATATATATATATATATCTCTTTCTCTCGTTCTATCTATCTATCTCTCTCTCTATTTATGACAGCGACCGACATGCCTCCCAAGCTTCCAGTCGGCTACTTCGTCAATCCGCGCCTGAAGAAGGATATTCGTGCTTTGGCTACTAAATACCTAGGGCCGGATGAGCGAGCACATGTGGAGGAAATGTTAGCAGGTGGAAATTTGACCAGAGTAGAGGTGGATGGAGATTACTTCGAAGGCGGCCTGCCCGGCCGTCCTGCTCATATGTCCTGTGTCGATGCAAAAGGCAAGGAATGGAGAGCAGAATTTCGATTGATCGACGAGCTACCTGTAAATTGGATGGAGTTGCCTCAAGAACGACAGGAGAAAATGAACGCACTTACGCGTTTGACCGATGAAGAGCTGCTGTCCTTACCACGCACTTATTTTGTTAATGAAGGACGTCCTCCAGCTCACCCGAGATGGCGTGGTGCAAGACAGCTTACTAGCGAAGAAAAGCAGGAGCAGGATTTAGCATTTGGAAATGCTTCTGAGCCTTGGCGGAAAATTCTCACGTTGCTAAGATCGTCAGAGGAAAAAAAGCAATTTGCGTCCAAGCAAATGGTAGTTAGCGAATTGAAATCATGGATGAGAATGCATGGTGTTGCAACGCAAAACTCCGATCGGAAACAGTTCAAGAAGGCAGAGCTTATTGAACAAGCGTGGAACCATTTCGAACGATGCGACTGTGGGTTCCCTGAGGAAGAAGAGCTTGGTGCTGCTCAGCCTGCAGAACCAGTGGCAGATTCAGAGGATGACTTATCTGATACTTCATCTTCCAGTTCATCAACTGACTCATCGTCTGATCGATCTTCTGGTTCAGAGGAAGAAAAGCATGGTATTAGTTTTCTTCTTCTTCTTCTTCTTCTTCTTCTTCTTCTTCTTCTTCTTCTTCTTCTTCTTCTTCTTCTTCTTCTTCTCCTCCTTAACATGATGCTATCCATATTGTAGATGATTCAGATCGCTCCGACGCAAGTTGGAGAATGCGTAACTCAGGAATCCGTTTGCGCGGACGTCGCCGCGCACGTCGTGCTGCGGGTGGACGTGGACGTGGACGTGGACGTGGTCGTATGTGATTATTTTTTTTGAATGAATTTTTCTGGGTCCGACTTTTTCATAATGGTTTTTGTCTAGGGCAACTGCAACTGTAACGCTTCTTCTAAAAACTGAAATTAGAAATTTGTTTAACTCTGATAATGCACCAGAATCTGATGTGAAGCGTCCTCCCTCCGACCCATTCCCCCCCCCCCCCCACCCCCCCCCCCTCCCCCCTCTACGTACCAGCGTACGTCACAGCGGGCAAACAGAATTTTTTGAAGGTAAAACCATGTCTTAATATAGTAAAATGCTTAATATAAGCAAGAATAAACAGTAAAAGCAAATTCTGCATGTTCGGCATTGTTATCATCATAGATTCATGGTAGCCGGGACTACGAAAAAGTAGAAAAATTACCGTGTCGGACCGGTTCCTGCCCACCTCTGAAGATGAAGTTAAAGTGTATTACAATTAATAAAAACATATTTTAATATTATTTTTATATGTTCTGCAATCAGGGAATTCATTTCCTTTCATTTCCACACGTTTTCAAAAAAGTCCATATACTTCATGGAAAATTTCGGAAAAAGGGATACCCCCAAGATTGTCGAATGTTTAGTTATATACCACCTGATGTGGACTCACACCCCGCGCATGTCCCCCTAACGACGCTGAAGCCAGATTGCTAACAGCGAACGTGAACATAGGCACAACGTATATCTAATAGAGCTGACTATTCTTGCAATAGGTCTTCAACGCTACTTTCAGCGTCCTATGCACTCGCTCAATTTTCCCGTTGGCCATTGGGTTAAAAACAGTCACACTGCCAATCAAACCCAAAGAACTTGGCAATCCGTTGCGAAACCTCATTTGCAAAACTTGTACCTCTGTCCGAGATGATCCTTCTCGAGACACATACATACATACATACATACATACCTACATACATACATACATCCATACATACATACATAGATACGTACATACACATACATACATACATACATACACACATACACACATACAGGCATACATACATACATACATAAATACATAAATACATAAGTACATACATACATACATACATACAGGATCCTTATGTGGCCAAACACCTGATCAATCAAAGCCGCCGCTGTAAACTCCGCGGTTACATCCGTAACAGGGACAATGATAACGTAATTGGATGTCCGATCAATCATCGTTAGCAAATCTTTGAATTTCCCGCTCCCGCCTCCGGGAAAGGACCAACATGCGATATGTAAAGTATCGAAAATGTCCAAGGTGAATCATACTCACCCTTGAGTCCCAAGTTCGGCTTATACGGAAGCTTTGCCATCTGACAATGATGGCAACCGTTTACAAATTCCTTAACCCTTTCCCCTAGGTTATCCCACCAAAACCTTCTGCGTAAAAACCAGGTCATCCTTTCCACCCCCGGATGACTCTGCATCGGGCAATGGTGTGCCGCGATCAGTAGCGACGTCTGAGTTCTTGCGGAACCCATAACAACCAACGATCCTCCTCATTGGCATAAATTCCATCCTTGCCCATGTACCAAAGGAGTCCATCCCTCAGCACCAAGCATCGCTTAAGCTTCCGTATCTCATTGTACTCCGGTCTAGCTTGAGGATTGGTAAGATGTTCCCGTAACTCCTTATATTCCGCACTTTCCTTTGTGAAAGTTTGAAAAGTTTCCACCAACGCCAGTCTGACAGCCGTGTCAGTCTCCAACTGGAATCGAACCTTGTCCGGATGTGTTTCCTGTAATTGAAAGAGATGTTCGTCCTTCACTCTTTCCTCATCGTTCAAATTGAGACACATCGGGCCCTTCTGCAACAAGGCCACATTGAAGGCACCATGCCGTCCATCTTTAACTTCCTCCTCCTCCTCATCCCTATCGGCGGCTCTGGCTTTCGCTCATAGCATATCCTCACAGGCCTCCCTGGCCATTTGTGAGTAACAACAATTACATTTTTCCTGTGCTGCCACTTCGACTGCTTCCACGGCAGCCACTTCCTCACTACGCGTGTCGCGTTGGTGATTGTTATGAGTGAACGGGTGATACCAAAGCCCCGATGGCAACTTAGCATCCTCCGCTCCTTGTTCCTCCCATGATCGCCAACACCTTCTTCCTCCCTTGTTCCTCCCACGTCTACACCATGTCCCATGATCGCCAACACCGCCCCTGGCGTGCGAAATTCGAACTGTGCCATCCGCACCTCCCGAACTGTGTTGCGACGCTGCAAGTCATCTACAGTTTTCTCCTTCTGTCCACTTTTGTCCTCATAACGAGAGCAGAAATCAGGGACAACACATTCCTCTTGCCCTTGATGTACTGGATGGTGAAGTCATACTCCGCCAATTCCAGCTGCCACCTTGCCAACCTACCCGTATGGTCTCCCGACATGAGCCATTGTAGGTTGTGGTGATCCGTCCTCACCAAGATGTTAGATGTACCCCAAAGGTACTCCCGTAACCTTTGAAAAGCCCATACTATAGCAAGCGCTTCCCGCTGCCTAGTACAGTATTCCCTTTCCGCCTGTATCAGCTGCCGGCTGATAAACATCACGGGCCGCAGTTGCCCAATGGACCTGTCCATTTGCTGAAGCACTGCCCCCACAGCATATGCCGACGCGTCCGTGTCCAGCACAAACTGCTCCTTCCAATCAGGCAGCATAAGAACTCGTCCTCCTTGTCTTGGATCCTTAGAGATCTCATCCTTGAGTTCCACTATGACCCTATTGACTTCCTCGGGCCACAGGCTATCTCCAACCCCTTGCTTGAGAAATTTCCATACCACCGCTGCTCGTTCCGCGAACCCCGGAATAAGTTCCCCGTAATATTGAGCCAGCGATATAAAGGAATGTAAGTCTGTTCTGTGCCATTGGCATGGACGCAACATAATTCCCTTTTCCTGAGAAATCGCACAGCGACCCTCGGAGATCTCATACCCCAAATACTGTATCTTCCTTTGAGCAAAGTCACACTTGGTTGCATTCAACCGCAATCCAAATGCACTGATACGTCTTAAGACGTCCTTCACGTGCTCCACGTGCTTTTCCTGAATAAATGATTATATCATCTATATAACAGAACGCATAATCCTCCGTCGTCCCAAGACGGGCTACCGACGGTCCCTTCATCATCATACTCCTTCCCAAGCATCTTGGTCATGGCATGTTGGAATAGTCCCGGTGAGCATTTAAGCCCCATCGGCAACACACCTTCCAAACATATGTGGTCATTCCGACCATGAATGCCGTAAGATATCGACATGATTCATTAAGAGGGATCTGCCAAAAACCACTCTTAAGATCCAACGTCGTATACACCTTGGCATGCTTAAGCCGATTGATCACTTTCCTGAGATCCGGTATCGGCGTTTCAATCGCTTCAGAATCTTATTGATCCTGTAGTAATTAATACACATACGTAAGGACCCATCCGGTTTGGGCGCCATACGCACAGGTGAAGACAACTCCGATAGGCGCGATTCAATGATACCCTTTTCCAACAGTTCCTGAGTAATCTCCCGAGCCATCCGATCCTCATGATAGCTCATTCGTGACGGTCTCCTGTGACCCACCACGTCCTCACCAGGCTTCCGCCCGAAGTTAGCCTCATCACCTCGAACAGGAGGCCCGAACACCTCCATGTTATCTTCTAATATGCCCTTGAGAGCATCTCGCTCCCTCATAGTACCCTCCCAAGTACTATACTTTTCCGCGCTAAGCAAATCCTCAACACTGAACCCAAGAACCAGCAAACGGTTCTTGCACATACATTCGTACATAAGAGGTGCAAGAAAAGTTTCTCGCCATACGTCAATCCTATCTTTCGCTGAGCTAGCGCTTCAGTGTGTAGCGCAGGTTATATGCACAGCACCTGAAATACGCACAGATGCGTGTCCCTCAAGCACACCTCCCCAATCGCTCTCTCTGGCAAGAATTAACAAAAGTTGGAAAATTTTCTCAAAATCGGGTCCGGCAAAAACTTGATGTTCGACACTCTTTTAATCTTCTGAATTCTCTCCAGCATGCGAGTGGGAGGTAGAAATGTATGTTTATTGTGCATGCAGCCCGCGGCCTCCCCCGCCCTTGTCTTTGCCTCCCCCTCAGGTGAAAAGAAAGAAAGAAAGAAAGAAAGAGAAGAGAGGGAGAGAGAGAGAAGGAGAGAGAGAGAAAGAGAGAGAGAAAGAGAGAGAGAGAGAAAGAGAGAGAGAGAGAGAAAGAGAGAGAGAGAGAAAGAGAGAGGGAGCGATCTGAAGATACAGAGTGCCCTCTGTTCCACCGTTGTGACGTCCGTTTAGAACAACAACGACAACAACGACAACAACGACAACAATAACGACAACAACAACAACAACAACAACAACAACAACAACAACAACAACAACAACAACAACAAATAGAGGAAGATCAGATTGTGGCTAGAGGGAGAGCACTCCCGAACCACTTGACGGTGTTTGATTCCCCAGGCACTCCACCACTCAATCCCAACGAATGGTACGAGCCCACAGACTGCCCTACCACTATGTCCCCAACGAGCGAGACTCCCGGGCCCGACGATGATGACACGTCGGACTCGGGGGGACAAGCTTGACGCCAATTCTCTCATCTCTCTCAAATGACCAACCTGCCTACCTATCATAACATATACTGTTTGTTATCTCCATGCATCTGTGGTTGGCGGTGTGATGTACCTAATACATACATACCTTACTCTACTGAGATAGATTCTGAGAGAGGTGAGAGAGCTGAGGGAAAAGGGGATAAAGTGTCGTAAGGTTTTATGTCCTGTCGTTCGTCCTTACTATCACAAAAACATACATGCCACTGTGTTTCATCGTGTGTATAAGCACAGAGGGGTAAAAGCCACGGAGCGAATGGCTAACTATATGGGAGTAAAGATAGTGGGGAAGGAGTGGAGGGAACGCATAATGAGGTGTGAGTGGTGTCTAAGGAATATAATAAAGAAAGTACCTCATTTCAGAGACAATCACCACGTGGTAGAACGCCACCCTGGGGTTGAACTTCACATATCAATGGACACCCAGGGTTTAGTCGCCAGGACGTCAGAAACGCACGCCCTGGATGGAGAGTCACGCTCCCATGAAGTCCCACCAGAAATCCCACTCACACCGAACCTCGATACATCCCGCGAGGCGGACAGAACCGCGTGGCAACGACCCACCCCGACGGTCTAGGTCTAATTACCCGGGCTCAGCAACCTTGGGATCGGAAATTCTCCCTTTCCTCAAGGAGAAAGCACACGACACCAGACTACAAAAATGTCTCCTCACCAATCCCATCCTCTCCTCCAACCCCAAGGATTTTCAACAGCTAACCCGGTTTCACACTGCTAAAACACCGTATGAACATGTTCTCACACCCCTCCACATCAACACCAAGCTGGGTACCGGATTACCCGAGAACCGCTGGCTCCTACTCCTCCTGTCAAAGTCACTGCCCAGAGTCGCACAAGGCCACCCCCCAGGGCAACTTCATCTCTTTACAAACCGCTGGTTCCAGGGACCGACCGCTCATCCTGGTAATGCGCTCCCAACTACCGTCCGACGCAAGCACCTCCAAGGTCTTCAACTCAGTATTCAGAGATTGTGCCACAGCCATCGGGGACAACCCCATTTGGATCATAAAACGGCTCATTCACCCAGGATACATTGACGTCATCCTTCCTCACTGGACCGACTCACAATCAACGGATCTCAGTTGTTACATCTCCGACCTCATCAAGTCCCACACAATTCCAAACTTCGCTTACCCACAACCACAACCCTCGTAACCCACAGCGCTCTGACTCATCGACCTCGGCAAGCTCAGACCCCCCTCCGCCACGACAGCGACGACCCACCCCAGACCGGGCGGCACGATCACCCACGCGACCCACCTACCCCCCACCGATTGCACCTATCAACCCGACCACACCCGCAATCGTCGCTGATTCACTAGCCCGTAACAGAGTCAATACAGACCCCAGTTAAATCAGACACATTGCTATTGACACTGGGCCCAACGCTCCGGCTAAACCCAGGCCACCACCCCTCCCTATACAGACACCCCCGGCCCTAACCTCCACCAACGCCCTTCCTCGAGCCTCCATCCTTCCCCAACAAGTTGGTCAGGACCTCGCGGCGCTACTTCGGGACTTCAGCCCCACTCAGATCCTGCCATCATGCGTCACTCTCACCAGCCCCCAAATCTACTACATCAGGCTCCAGGCAGTACTATGCTGCACTTCTATCTCCTCAATTTGGACACCCAAACCACCAACGACCGGTCCCGATCTTTGGGCGAGCGACACAGACTGGAACGGTCCGGGACCAGGGACGCTCTCCTCCTACTACCCGCGACCCCCCTCTTTTTCTCCCTCTTTCTCTCCCCCTCTCTTTTTCTCCTCCCTCTCTCTCTCTCCCCTTTCTCACCTTATGCCGCCCCCCTGGATACAAACTGCAGCGAAAAGAGTGTGGCTATCCCTCAACCCGATGTGCAGTGCTCACCGCTCCATCTGACTCCACTCTGCCTCATGGGTCCGCTGCTTCCTCTGGTACGCTAACCGACACGATAGAGCATGCCCCACCAGCCCCTTCACTCAAAACTCTGCCTTGACCACATCCTCACGGTTTGGAAACTGATGCAAGCATGCTCAAAACCGGCCAACCAGGCACCCCCCCACCCATCACTCCCTCAAGAAGTACCCACCCAACCACGGTTGGTCGTGCTCAACAAGTCCCCCGTCCGTCAGAAGATACAGCTGACCAACAGAAGGTGCCAGATAGTACTTGAACCGGGACCGACAACACCAGGAATCAACGGAAATAGAAACCAACGCATGCCCCGTCAACGAATCATGAGCATAACCAACTACTACCCAACGAATCATGAGCATAACCAGCGAGTACCCAACGAACCAGATAGTTACAAACCAACGCTACCCAGCATAACCAGCGAGTACCCCCTGCGCAAACCCAACGATTTTCGTTGAACCTTGCGCAATACCAACGAGTACCCAACTAACCAGATATTAATAGCTTCCAACCAACGTGTATCCAACAAAACAAGAATCCAAGATCACTGGAGAATATACCCCCTCGACTGTTGTGAAACCATCCTTTCACATAGAAGGCTGCCCACACATGTTCGGCCAGTCGTGCTCGGCCACCTGTCTTTCCCCTTTTGACGGTTCCGGTCTTCGGATTCTGTAGGCATCACCCCCCGGATAGCCGATAAAAAGTACCTTTTCCTGGTGACAGGTGCACCAGCTTGTTTTTCAGTATTACTTGTCCGGATTGGACCTGATGCCATTTTATTCCTGGTCTGTTGCCGTTTTCCTTTTTGGCATCACTGAGCTAATATAACGAGACATCATTCTCATTCTTGAGGACTGTGTTTGGTTGTATTACCGACTGTTTACGAGCTATCGTTGGGGGCATTACATTTGGAGTCCACATCACTAGGGTGATTTCTTTCTGCTTTTCCACACAGGCAACAGAGTGAATTTTCACTGACCTGTCTCACACGGGGACGTCAGACGAAAACAAATACTCCAACACAGCTCCCTCATAACTCTTTCACAAAACAAATAATTTGATTGGTCTCAAGCAGGTGTCTCGTACCCTCTAGCCCAATCAGTATCTGTGTGCTCACAAGGAGACATCAGATACAAACTCTCTGTCGTTCTTGCTGTTCTCACACAGAGACCAAGAAGAAGGAGGTGGACAGAAGAGTGAAGGAACACACACAAAACACAAACAAGCATAGGGACAGGAGCACAACACTCTACCCTTCTAGTTTGTGCATTTATCTGCATTATCTCACACATACGTCAGAGTATTTTTGCAACTCTCTGATCGTTTTCTAAAGGTAGGTCTGAGAACCTATCCGACCGACTGTCGACTTCTCAAGGAGAGCTTTTCTAGCTTCTCTATTACTATCTGTGTGTAGGTCCAAGTGCCTCATACTAGATACAATATAGAAAAGAAGGAGGAGAAAGTAATCTGAGTAAGGAGAACAAGAAATCGGAGAAAGTCTCAAAGACTATTTTTCTCAAACAAAAACAAACATACAAACAGTGTTTCATAGAGGACAGGGAATCTCACTCTACCCTCTCTATTAGTTTCTCTCTTCACTAGTCAATCGACTGAAGGAGGAACAGAACACAAACGAACAAAAACCAAACATAGGAGCTGACACTGTCCTCCTGTTAATTACTGCTACGACATCATGTCGACAGAGACCGCCGAAGTGAGTGAATTCTTGGAGGCAGAACAAGGAAGAGAAGAAGAAGAAGCAGGAGGAGGAGGAGGAAGAGGATTGAATGAAGGAGGAGGAGGAGGAGGAGGAGATGAAGGACTAGGAGGAGTAGGAGGACGAGGAGGACGAGGAGATGAAGGAGTAGGAGGAGGAGTAGAAGAGGGCTGGGATGATGAAGGAAGATATGGAGGAGACGAAGATGAAGGAGGATTTGAGCAAGAAGAGACGGGAGGAGGAGGAGCATATGGTAATCCCTTACCACCTGCCTACACGGGAGGAGGAGGACGAAAAATGATCGACTTGATTCATAGTGATGGAGAGGAGATCACAGTGGAGGAACAACAGTGGGTGCAAGACCACTATGACCTCACTAAAGAAGAGTTTGATAACAAGATGGGGGTAGAGAAGGACACCTATGTGTGGATCCCTCAGGATCAAAGAAGAGAGAAAAGTCGTGCTAAAAAGGATGTCTATATCTATTATCAAACACAGCACAGCTCCTCGGCAAACTGGTCTCTGATCAAGAAGAGAGAAAGAAGATACAGCGTATCAAGTTTGGGGACACACACACCCACCTTGAATTACTCGATGCTATCTTTGGGGTGTACACTCAAACCCTGATTTGGGAACGTTCATACGGCCCACGATGTGAGGGTTACCTCCAGTACGCAAACCCAAGAGCAACGGCCAGATTCCTCGCGACTGGTCAGGAGGCAGTCGATGTAACAAAAATGAAGACCAATCCGGGTTCGAAAAACTCGAGTGGCATATTTCATTTTTTACAATGGAAATAAAGGCCTTGGAGGAGGGGAATGCAAAGATGGAAAAAAGCATTAAGACAGCAGGAGAAACTCATCCTGTGATTGATGAGTGAGAGAAGACTGACAGAGTTCTGACCAAGATCAGACTGTTGATGGGTGCGTTACTGCATAAGGAGGCATGGAAGAGATGGATTCCTACCAAGGATCACTCTGTCCTTAAATCACTTAGTAACGCACCACCGGTCGCCAACAAAGCAGGTGTTGACCAACATGTGGAGAAATATAATTTTCTCAGATCTGCTTCTGAATTGGTGGCCTTTATCACTCATGCTCAAAAGCTGGTGATATCTGAGAAGAAGAAGGCGAAAGAGAAGGCGGAGTTCGAGAAGACGATGAGACTGGAAAGAATGAAAGCAAAAGTGAGTGGTGCAAAGACACACCCTCTGACATATTTTCCCCCCACCAGCTCCTGCCCCACCAGCCCCTACAACCCCGGGCTCAACTACGGTGGTGGTCACAAACACGGAGAAGAAGGACAGACAAAATATCATAAATGCCTTCAAGGGGAAGAAAGGAGGAGTGGCAAGTCTCATGCTATATGCCAAGACGAGCTCAGACAAAGACTCTGATGCTTCGCTTTTGAGCAAGCTCAAAGAGATCAATGCATGCATGAAGGCTTTTCCTTGCGACGAAACGCAGGAATACGAGGCCCTTGTTACTGTTTTTGACCAATCTCTAGTCTCGGAGGGATTTGATCTGACACAGTACAAGTTTTTGAGAAAGAAGGAGGAGATTAAGAGAAACAATGCAACAGGCTAGACGCTCAGTGTGAACTGGCGGTGGCCACACTCATTTCATATTTTCAATCTCATGGATACCAGCATCTCTGCACTGGTACTCTCATAGGATTTGAAATCTTTGAGACAATGGCGATGAGTTTGAGGAGTGCTGTTGGCTTGGCGGCGACCCTTACGGAGGTAGTTTCCTCCTATGGGCTATTCTATGGCCGCAAGTCGATCATCCTGTATTTCTTCTCGGCGTTACACACAGTTAACCCGAGTAAGCTTACTCAGCTCATACAACAATGCTCGACGTTTAGCTCAGTGAAGTCCAAGAACTTCCTCGAGACACACGTGTTCGAAAATACGGTTCAAAGCGTTGCTCCGTAGCACTGTTTCAAGAAGTGATGAGTGCATGCTCAAACATGGACTCGCTCACGGAGGCACACACGGCACAGGCAGGCGGTGTACCTGTTGGCGCACAAGCCACGTACACAACAGAGTTGCCGGTTGGAAGAGACAGAGAGAGCCAGACCTGAAGACCGCATGTTGGAGGTGGTTCGCGGGCTTGCAGTGTAAGGCACAGATGGAGAACAGAGACTGCTCTTTCAATCATGATAGGCAGAACCCAACAGCAAGGGCAAATTTTCTGAGCAGGACGGAAGGCAAGGAACCGGGCCTTTTCAATATGCTTCAGATTGCCGCTGTGAACGAAGGTTGGTTTGCCAATATGTGTGATGATGAGGAGTTACGAGAGGCAATCATTACCTACATGAAGAGGATGGAGGAGAAGAAGGTGGAAAGGGAGAGACAAAAGAACTTAAAGGCCTCTCAAAGAGGACGAGGAGGAGGAGCAGGAGCAGGAGGACGAGGAGGAGGAGCAGGAGAGGACGAGGAGGAGGAACATGGAGAGAAGCCTCGAGGTGGCAAGGAACCCCTCAGAGAGGAAGAGGAGGAGGTCGGGGATATACCTCTTATGGAGGGAGAGCTGTTCGAGCTCCAGCCCCCCCACCCAGAGGAGGAGGAGGCTCGTGGGCAAGCTAGCTCAGGCCTACAACACTGCTCGGAGACGATACGTCATCCCACCCGGACACTACTCAAGGTAATCGTTTCGAGGTGGTGGAATGACTGGAGGGGAAGAAGAGGAAGGAGAAGACTGTGAAGTTTAACTCTAAAGTCACAGTGCTTCTAATGCTGTTGTGCAGAATGGGCCAACGCTTCCTCAATCTGAATACAAAGATGTGGGTACACAGAGACTGCAGCCCCAAGGTAGTCTCATACCCGTTCATACATCACGGTTACCAATGATAACTGATGCAAATAGGAAGGCGAGACTTGCGATGGAGGCGAGGAGGCCAATGGCAGACGTATTGCCTCGGCCAAGCAAACAACCACGAACAGACTCAATGTCTACGATCGCGGCGGGTGGCGAGCAAAAGACAATGTGTGTACTCAAGTGCCACAAGACAATGTCGCTCACATAGTAAACGCACCAGTACCGCAGAATAATAAAATGTTAATGAGGTGAAGCAGGAGGAGAAGAAGGAGGAGTTGAAAAACTTAGAGACAAGACTCCAAAATTTGGAACGTAAAGTTCTTGTTCTCGCAGCCAATATACACAGGCCCGATGCTCTGTGTTATACGGAAACTTTATTGTGAAACATTGAAGACAATATTAAAAGTTGGTAATGATACGATGGCGAATATTAATATTGTCGGCCGGAAGTTTTTAATCGATACCGGGACTGGGTGGACGGAAATATGAAAAATTCGACTGGCACTCTGAAGGGAGTGGGTAGCCGGACGGTCATCACGGGAATCATCACACTGACCTTTAAATTAAAATCCGCACGAGTATACCGCATGGACCTTTATGTCGTCCCCGGTTACCACGGGTCAATATTACTATCGTATGACCAATTGGCTACGATGGGGGCTGTGATTGATTGCGCCGCACGGCGAGTGATATATGGAGTAAAAAGAGGAGAAAAGAACGATATTGATCCCTTCAACGCTACTGACTCTTATAAGGCTTATGAGCTGAGTCTAGCGACGGATCACAAAAAGATAGCCATCGCACATGAGGCACTTGAGGTGTACGTTCACCCCCATGTCGTAAGACCGGATGAACTGTCATGGACCGACAATTGGAATCCAAGTGTGCACTGTCACAGTTCCGACATGCCATTGGGACAAAAAGTCTATTGATGACTTAATCGAGAAGCGAAAGGAGGAGATAATATGTGTCGCACAAAGAAGCCCGTCGTTGGCGAGATTCGCGGAAGGAGTAGGAACAGATGTCCATATTACTAACGGATACTGTTTCCATGCAAAAGTAGGTGATCGCAAGCAACAGCTAGTGGTGGCTTGTCGTATGGGAACTCGTGAGCAGAGCAGTGCATACAAGCGGAAGCTCAGAGACCTCGACAAGTTGAAATTGATACCGCAAGCATTCACATGCTTTGATGGTTTTTACACCCGTAAAGCTCCTTTGCAATACGCGAGACTCATTGACATGCTGGTGGAGCTCGGTAAAGATGATGAGCCGGACACGGTCACGTATGAAAAGACGGGCCTAGATGATGTCTCGGAAGAGGACTTAGGCTTGGAGGAGGACAGAGAACCCCTCAAGCAACATAAGCAGATGTCTGATGAAGATTTTCAAGCGGCGGCGCGGAAAATATTGGAAGAAGGAGTAGGCACGGAGAAGGAGAAGGAGCTTTTAAAAGCCAAATTAGAGGCGAACAAGGAAATTTTTTACCCTCCACATGCAGGTGGTGTCAAGCCTGAAGATTTCACTGCGGTTATTTACAAAATATCGGGTGCGGAGCCGTCACCGGCACCACGAAGGGCGAAATTTGAGTATACATGAGGCGAAGATAGCGGAGGAGCTAGCAAGACAGCTGCTCAATGAGGACTTTATTGAGAGATCAACATCTCCAATAGTCTCACAACCGAGAATAGTGCCGAAGCCAGGAGGAGAATGGCGCCTGACAGTTAACTATGCTCGTGTCAACAAGGTGCTGGAGGAAGAGAGAAATCCTCTCCCGACATTAGAAGAAGGAAGGAGAGTACTGCGGAATGCAAAATTCTATTCGGTCATTGACCTTAAGAATGGCTTCTGGCAGATACCACTGGAGGAAAAGTCCAGATGGCTGACGGCGTTTGTGGTGGGTATGGAAATATACCAATGGAAAGTTCTTCCGATGGACCTCAAGCAAGCCCCAGAGCAGTCAGTACGATGATTTGTCTGACGGAGGCTTTATGAGAAGGCGGGGACAGAAGGCGGGAGAATATGCATTTTGCTATATCGATGACATTATCGTATACTCTAACACAATGGAGGAGCATATCGATCATTTGTCCGATATATTCAGGCGCATCGGAGCTTTTGGCCTGAAGTGCAATCTAAAGAAGTGTCAACTTGCCAAGACGAGTGTGACATACTTAGGGTACGAGATCTCCCATAATCGAGTCTCGATATCCAAAGAGAAGAGGGAGGAGATTATGAATCGACCGATACCAAAGAACCGCACTGAATTGCACTCATTCCTTGCGATGGCGCAATACTATAGCCAGTTTATACCCGATTGGGGTGCAACACGGGCTAAAGTGGAGAAAATGATCGATTTTGGAGACTTTGAGAAGTGGGACGAAGAGGCTTTGCAAGCGTTTCATGCGCTCAAAGATCTCATTTACAAAGACCCGAAAGACGGAGGACTGGTGTTAACGATGCCCGACTTTACGAAACAATTCGTAGTCGATACAGACGCATCTAAGTTTGCGATTGGGGCTGTATTACAACAAGAGGATGAGGAGAAGAAATTACGCCCAATCATGTTTATTAGTAGGAAGTTGTGTGCGGCGGAGAGAAACTATTGCACAAGGCAAAGAGAGGCGTTGGCGGTGGTGTGGGCCCTCAAGAGGCTCATAGAGTATTTGTGGGGAGGACCTCAATTTACTGTCAGAACTGATCATCATTACCTGTTATGGTTGATGAATCATGAACAGACGGGACGGCTGGCGCGGTGGCAAGCGTTCTTGTCTTGTTTCGATTTTACAATGGTCCATCTACCGGGAAAGCGAAATGTGGTCGCTGATAGCCTCTCTAGGCTAGAGTTTAACTCAGAAGTATCGGCGTTGGTGTCCACGGTGGAGATGGAAGACTTGTCCACTGACAAGGTGTATGAGGTCAGCCACATTGAGGCGATGGAGATGGCGAGTGGAGTCCGATATGACCGCACAGGTCTACGGTACAGTCCACAAGGCCCGGATCACGGGATATGTTGTGAGCTACATACCCAGGAGGACGCTGAGTGGTCCTATGAGGTATATGAGAATGCGAAGGCGAACATAAGAGAGGAAGAGGAGACGCAGGATGTTTATGCGGAGCCTCCTCAAGAGCGGAGAAGTGACCGAGACGATGACCCGGAAAGAATCGGGGTACGGCTAGAAGATGGTACTATCCATATAGCCTCGCCTACCGCATGGAGGCAACAACAGGCTCAAGATTCGGAGTTTAAAGAACTGATACAGTTATATCAGAACCCGGATGAGCTACGGATGACGAAAGCGATCAAAGATCAGATGAAGGGGATGGGATGGAGAGATGGTCTACTGTGGTACAAGGGCCTTCACGGTCGCTATGCGTCACAGCCGGACAAATGGACCCTTTGGGTACCGGAGAGTCTGAGACGATTTATATTTATCGCAGCCCACAATTGCCCACTTTTGGCGCATCCGGGTCGACAACGAACTCACATGTTCGTAGCGAGGCGATTCTGGTGGAAGAAGATGAAGGAGGAGATAGATCAGGCGGTGGATGCATGCATCCCGTGCAAGATAAACAAAACACCACTGAAGGCAGATTTCGGCCTGATTGGCGAATTTCCTCTTCATGCGGGGATGTTTGAGTTTATACACATTGATCATGTGGGACCTTTCCCAGAATCGAAGGATGGTTACAAATACCTCCTTACGGCTATTGACAGAGCCATCAACTATGTGTGGATCATCCCTGTCAAAGACGTTACTGGCAAGACGACGGCCGAGGCGCTGATCGATAGGATCATCTCACAGATCGGAGTACCAAGAAAGATATGTTCTGATCGAGGCTCGGACTTTAATAACGAGGTCATCGACAAACTATCTAAGTATTACGGGATGAAATGGCAATATGTTACTGCCTATAACCCGCGAGCAAATGGGAAAATCGAGCGGGTACACAGACCCCTCAAAGCCTCACTAAAGATGTATTGCACGAAGAAGGAGAATCAAAGAGCATGGGTCGAGGCAGCACCATCATTTGCGTTTGCAATGAACTGTCTACCCTCTACGGCGTTAGGAGGCTCGAAGAGCTCAATCTCGCCATATCAGTTAGTATATGGGCGTGAGCCTGATATCCCGACTTCGCTCCTTCACCCAAAAGACACTTGGGCGGATGCGGATGAGTTGTTTGGGATGAGACTTAGAGTGAAGATGGAGGCGGAACAAATAGTCAGGGCGCATAGAGAGGCGGAGCGCCGAAAGACTGATGCTGAAGGGGTGCGACAAGCGCACTTGGATCAGATCAAGTTCCAGGTCGGGGATATTGTACTATTGTACCATCCTCAAGTCCCGAAGGGAGTCAGCTCTAAGCTGTTCACTCACTGGAAAGGACCTTATCAGATTATGGAACAGACGGGACCTCTGAATTACAAGATCAGGGGTAGAGGGAAGGTGCAAATTGTGAATGTAAGAAGGCTGATTAAGTATGATCCCTTCTTACTGGAAGATGAATCCGTTGAGGAGGCGTTAAAACAGATTAAAGATGATTTCAAAGAGGTGCCGCCCATCCACAAGGAGGCTGGCATAGACCAAGACGATGCTTATCGGGCACCGATAGCTGAGAAGGAGGAGAGTGAGGTGGACAGCAAGGAGAAGACTGACCGCATAAGCGCGGTGGGGACTCAGTCCAAGTCTCCGCGAGAGCATAGCGGAAAGAAGGAGAAGATCACAGAGGCGCAGCTAAGGAGAGCGCGGAATGATCTTATCAACGACCAACCGAGGAAGGCGATGAGGTCGATGAGATCAAAGGACGTCCACCAGGAGGAGGAGGGGACGGACACTAACCCAAACGCGGGCAACGTTGAGATTGTCCATGAGCGATGGAAGGAAGGCGATGCGATAGCAACCATCGCATGGGTGAAAGATGCTTTCTATCTGATGAGACCAGCGGAACAACATGTCGCTGATGACACTCTCTCAGACTTATACTTGATGCGGGTCGTGGCGGTCCCACGACAGATGCGTGTCACACGGACACTCAAAATATCATCAGCCGCAAAAATAGTACAACCGATACTCCAGTTTTGGAGAAGTATGGACCCGGTTGAGGATCCGAAGGCAAGACATTATCTGCCAGTATATAAAGACGCAAAAAGTCTCGGGACATGGGATGATACAATTACTCCCAGAGACAAGGATTACACTGCGTGGACCATTCAGACACTGCCAAGAGGAGTGCTTGATGTCCCTTTTGAATTATCGTAGGGCGGAATCCCTAATAAGATCTGGGACATTGAACAGTCAAAGTTCGATCTGACTTTTGTTGGTGGTCCTCCACCAGGCAAAGAAATCCGCGCCAGACGACGAAGGCAGTGACAAAGAAATTATTTTTCTTTATGCGTCTCAAACAAACTGGTTGATTGCCCACGGCGTATCATGATTTGATCATGCATCATCAGTTATCAATATGAATATTAAAAAGACTCAGTGATATAACTTGGCATTCGATCGCAACATACGAGTGCGAAAGGTCGATCGACGATGATACTACACCGTACACGGGGATCGCTAGTGTATTGAGCGATGGTGTTCCCGGGTATGACCCTTTCCAAGTCCTGGGATGATGTTCTCGAAAATGAAATGTTCTCTGAAACTTTCATTAAATTATTTTTTACGATAGATTATATACTGTCGTACCTGAGCACGGTCAATCTCTACTTGTGTCGGTATATCGCAGGGTCGGGTACATACACCTCGACTTCGGATATAGCTATTAGGACTGGCCCCCTAATACTATATCATAGGATATCCGCCTTATACAAGGGTATGTCATTAAAAAAGACAATGTACTTACGATCTCCCTGTGAATAATAATAATAATAATAATAATAATAATAATAATAATAATAATAATAATAATAATAATAATAATAATAATAATAGTGTATCTCCTGCCAATTGCTGAGCCAAAAGGCCATGTGCATCCAGTCCTCCATTCCATAAGGAAAGTCTCCACACCAATCGGTGGAATAAAGGAAGTGACGGCATAGAACATTACTCTAGGAGCTTTATACCAATCAGCCCATGGAAAGGACCGATGGCCTATGTACTCCCTAAATAATAATAATAATAATAATAATAATAATAATAATAATAATGTATCTCCTGCCAATTGCTGAGCCAAAAGGCCATGTGCATCCAGTCCTCCATTCCATAAGGAAAGTCTCCACACCAATCGGTGGAATAAAGGAAGTGACGGCATAGAACATTACTCTAGGAACTTTATACCAATCAGCCCATTGAAAAGGACCAATGGCCTATGTGCTCCCTAATAATAATAATAATAATAATAATAATAATAATAATAATAATAATAATAATAATAATAATAATAATAAT
>WBZZ01003159.1:22500-25000 GCA_019918135.1 Paulinella micropora | reverse complement strand
CCGCCTTCCGAATAGCAGATGGTGCCGTACAGCCCGGTGCCCAGTACGGCAAAGAAGAAGAAGATGACGAGGATGAAGGAGCCGATGTTGACCAGGGAAGAGGAGGACACCACCAGCGTGTTGAGGAGCTTAGATAGGGTCTTAGCCTTAGGGATTAAGCGAATCAAGCGGGCCACACGCAGCATGCGGAAGATGGAGACACCGACGCCGGCGTCCACAAAAATGCCTATGTAGGACACAGCCACCAGGAAGAAATCCAGCTTGTTCCAGGCTGGTTTCTGGTACTGCTTCCAGCCCAGCCCCAGGATCTTGCAGATCGCCTCGATGGTGAAGGAGACGACAAAGAATAGATTGGCAACGTACAAGATGTAATCCCACGTCGGCGATTGGTTGTAGTGCTGCATCATCATGAAGCAGCTGTTGAGCACGATGAGCAGCATGATGGTTTTGTCGAACAGGTCGTGCATGACCAGCCGGTAGAAGGGCTTCTGTATCCACCGCTTGGGCGGCTTGGGGTCGGCTTTGGGCTTGCACTGCGCGAGCAGCTGCGAAGTGCGCTGCATCTTGAGCTGCTCCTCGGTCATGAGCGCGCTGCCCTCGTACTCGGTCTTGAGCTGCGCGAACGAGTCCAGCACAGTCCCCACCACCAGATTGAGCGAGAAGAAGGAGCAGATCACGATGAAGACGATGAAGTAGATGCCAGCCAGCGGAGAGTTGCGGTACTCCGGGCCCTGGTCCACCTCGGTGGAGTCGATTGCGGCGTACATAATATCGCTCCAGCCGGAGAGCGTGGCGATTTGGAACAGCGTGAGGAAGGCGGTAAAGACTGAGTTGAAGTTCTGATAGGGCGTGATCCAAGCAGACCCCGCTTCCAAACACTCAGTCTTGGTGTTGAGTTGCTCGTCTTCGCAGACAGACATCTTGCCACAAAACAAGTTTACTCCCACAATCCCGAAGACGAACCAAAAAAGCGAGATGAAGATGGTCACGTTGGCGATCTCCGGCACAGTCGCACCAAGTGCCGACACCACCACGCGCACCTCCTTCTTGCGAATGATAACTCGCAAGATCCGCACGGCGCGTATGTTGCGAAAGAGCTTGACTCGTGGGAAAGAGACAGACAGGATGGACGAGATGACTATGACACAATCCAGCTTGTTCCAGAACGAGGTCAGGTACGCCGTGGGTGTGCCGTACAGTCCGAATGCGATGATCTTCATACACATCTCAAACGCAAAGACCGCCGTGAAGAAGATGTCTGTCTTTTCGATGACATCTGCGGCTTTGGCGGGCATGCCCGGCCGCTCAATGGCCAGGAACGCACAGTTGACAATAATCAACAAGACAATCAAGGAGCGGAACCAGTCCGAAGTCACCAGGTGGAAGATGCGGAACCGCAAGGGGTTGGTCTCGCTGATGCAGCCCAGCACGGTCCCGTTGCACTCCTCCTTCACCTGGTTGAACCGCCGCTGCAGACGCGCTTGGTTACGCTTCTTGCGGTCCGCCATACCTTCCAGCATATCCTGTACGATTTCAACCCAGAGTGCGTCTTGGTTGAGGTCTTTGATGTGTTCATCATACTCGTGTTTCACTTTCTCCGGGAAACGCGCACAGAAGCAGCCCGCCTTTTGCTCCAAGATGTGGTAGCCTTTCTCGTAGTGTGAGAGCAGTTTGTTGCGGGCGTCATCACTGGCTGTCAGGAAGTCCAGGCGGTTCGAGTTCTGCGCATCGAAGCCGTCCAAAACCACCGTGACGAAAAGGTTGAGGCAGATATACAGCCCGAGCGACACCACCATCAGGCAGTACGGGATGGCCACGAACCCTACATTTTTGTAGAGCTGGTGCATTACGTTGGGCCAGTCGTCGCCCGTCAGCAGTTGGAACACGCTGAGCATGGCCCAGTAGATACCCGAGAAGGAGACATAGGTGTCCTCCAGTGGGTCGACGGCGAGTCGCGCCGCGAACAGCTGCTGGCCCAGAGTGGCGCACATGAAGCAGAAGAGCAGCAAGAAGAGACTGATGTGCCCTACGCCGATGAAGGACTCGGCCGCGGCGCCCAGCAAGATCGTCATGCGCTTGGAACTGCGCGAGAGCTTGAAGACCCGCAGTACGCGCAGCGAACGCAGTGCGCTGAACCCACCGCCCATACTTACCCCGCTATAGGCCAGCGGAATCTCCACCACCGACATGATCACGATCACGAAGTCGAACCTGTTGAGGGATTCTTCGAAATAGCCTCGTAGCCCATACGCGATCATCTTGAGGATCATTTCCACGAAGAAGATAGAGGTAAACACCAGGTTGGAGATCTCCATGAAGTCGATCAACTGCTGAGACATCTCGTAGTGCTCCAACCCAAGTACGACGGTGTTGAGCACGATCACGAAGAGGATAAAGGCTTGGAACCAAGTGTTCTCCACTAGTTGGAAACAGCGCAGGACCAATGGGCAGGACCCGCCCAGCCGCGATGCGCGATGGTTCATAGACGCAACCTGCTCCA
>WBZZ01003159.1:0-2500 GCA_019918135.1 Paulinella micropora | reverse complement strand
TATGCATGCGTCCGCCCGGGAAACCGTGCCATATATGTATGTTATTTATGTATGTTATGTATGTTTTGTATGTTAGGTATGCATATTATACATGTACTTATGCCTGAGCGCAGCGCTGCCGCCCGGGGAACCCTGCCATGATGTTATATGTGTTATGTATGTATGTAATGTACGTTATGTATGTATGTAATGTATGTATGTATGTATGTATGTATGTTATGTATGTTATGTATGTTATGTATGTTATGTAATGTATGTAATATATGTATGTATGTATGTATGTATGCATGTATTGTATGTATGTATGTATGTATGTGTGTATGTACGTATGATTGTACTGTATGTACGTATGTACGTTTATGTATGTATGTATGTATGTTTAAATGTGCATGTATGCATGTATGTACGTATGTATGTTTGTGTATGTATGTATGTGTATATATGTATGTATGTATGTATGTATGTATGTGTATGTATGCCAGCTCTGCGACGCTGATGTGCTGCTGTCTCTACTCGGCTCCTTTGCCACCTGGAACCGCACGCAGGCCTGTGCCGCCACGCAGCCGCCGCCCCCCGCCACTCCAGCCCAGTGTTTTTCCACCGGCCAGCCCGACCCAGGCAGCGTGAACCAGCTAACCGACATCCAGTGGTTCTTCCTGCTGCTGCTGTGCTCGGTATATCAACCAGCGACGACATGCTCTTTGCTTGTTTGTTTGTTTGTTTGTTTGTTGGTTTATTTGTTTATTTGTTTGTGTGTTGGTTTGTTGGTTTGTTGGTTTTGTCCCATTCGTTTTTTTCACTCACTCACGCTGCTCTCTCCTCCCCCGCTTTTTTATCATTTTTTTGATTTTTGAAATCGGATAATGAATCATATGCCTCTGTGTGCATGTTTGTGTGTCAAGACCTTGTCCGCTGCTATATGTCCGCGCATGCACTCCCCAAGCGCCCCGCGGCGGGTCTGTCTGTCTGTCTGTCTGTCTGTCTATCTATCTATCTATCTATCTATCTATCTATCTATCTCTATCTATCTATCTATCTATCTATCTATCTATCTATCTATCTACCTACCTACCTACCTACCTACCTACCTACCTATCTATCTATCTATCTATCTATCTATCTATCTATCTACCTATCTACCTACCTACCTACCCTACCTACCTACCTACCTACCTGCCTACCTATTTACCTATCTATCTATCTATCTATCTATCTATCTATCTATCTATCTATCTATCTATCTGTCTGTCTGTCTGTCTGTCTGTCTATCTATCTATCTATCTATCTATCTATCCATATACCTATCTATCTATTGGTCTATCTATCTTCCTACCTACCAACCCACCCCCCACCTACCTATCTCTTATATCAACCCAGGTGCCCAACGCAGGTGGTGCATGTCTTGACGACTGTTGCTGCGGGTTGCCCGCCCGTCTCTTTCACAATACGGCTTTCGTGCCCTTGGCCGACCTCAGCCACCACGAAGACATGAACCTCAGCCAGCTGGAAGGAGAGGAAGGGTTGGGCTCTCCTGCCCGTCAGCAGATCCAAGGAGAGGCTGCGCGGTCTCCAGAGTGAGGTGCCCAGACGCCCAGCGAACCAACGACTATTTCCGTTGGAGAAAAAGGCCATAGAACTCTTCAGCGCACCGCACTGCAGGTGGTCGCGACATAGCAGAGCCCCGAGCGTCGCAGCCACTGACATATAGGTAGGTATATAGATAGATAGATAGATAGATAGATAGATAGATAGATAGATAGATAGATAGATAGATAGATAGATAGATAGATAGATACATAGATAGATAGATACATAGATAGATAGATAGATAGATAGATAGATAGATAGATAGATAGATAGATAGATAGATAGATAGATAGGTACGTAGCTATAGACAGGTGGATAGATAGGTGCATAGCAAAGTCTTTCCCGTCATAAGCATGGGTTTTGGCGAATACTTTGCATGAACAAAGATGCGTATCGGCATGGAGTTGATTACGACGTTGATCACTCTCAGCTTGGCGGTCTGGGGCCATGACTCATTTCAACCTTGCAGTATCTGTCTATCTGTCTATCTGTCTCTCTCTCTCTCTCTCTCTCTCTTCTGTCCCACCTGGGCCATTCCCTAGATAGCATAGGCTAGGCGGCGGAGAATAATATCTCAGTTTGTGCATACTGCCCCACACTGAAGAACTGCGCTTCCTTGTTCAAGTGTGGAGCCACGCCGCGAGTGACTCAAGGTCACGGTGGCGCTACCAGGGACATACCAGCAATAGTGACTCACTTGTATTAATAATTGATTTTTATATGCAAATCACTGTTGTTACATAGAATCATCATGATCATGCTAAAACAGGCACGGTATATTAGGTAATGCAATAAAACAGTAGAGTGCATCAGCCTCCGCATGGCCGCAAGGCCTGTTATTATGGCTATTATGGCTGTTCTGCACGCACGACTCTTATGGTCATTATGGCTGTTCGCATGGAAGCATGACTCG
>WBZZ01003158.1:50000-52500 GCA_019918135.1 Paulinella micropora | reverse complement strand
ACCACTAGGCTATCACGGTGTCCAAATAATAATAATAATAATAATAATAATAATAATAATAATAATAGTAATAATGATAATAATAATAATAATTATAATAATAATAGTAATAATGATAATAATAATAATAATAATAATAATAATAATAAAAATAATAATATTACCATAGCAGTCCATACAGAACAAAATCAATAAATATAAGGAATAGTGAAAATTTCGGCCAGAACAAATCATCCCGTAATAACGGTACATTTGTTATTCAAAGTTGTGAAGAATTTCGGCCATCCGGTAATTACGGTACATTTGTTGTCCGCAAATGAAAGTTTAGCCAAAATTCCCCGTATTTACGGTGGGCCGAAAGGTGAGGTGGCCGAAAATTTTCACCCGACCTTGATAAATACATATGAGAAGTTCCTACTTCTTAAGTACAATCAACAATGACTTCAAGCGCTTCGATCTCAGTCAATATTTGCATCTACAACCTGTGTTATGGCTCATTAGAAAGCTCTTGGTGAGAGCTTTCAAATGAGCCACTACATAAGCCCTCAAAGATCAGAACCGGCTGAGAACGAAGCGTTTCAAGTCATTGCTCATGGTCGTTAAGAGAGAGACAGTATATAATGTACGTTGTTACCTGATGTGTAGCTAGTATTTCGTGATGGTGGTATTGAAAGAGAGAGAGAGAGAGAGAGAGAGAGAGAGAGAGAGAGAGAGAGAGAGAGAGAGAGAGAGAAGGAGGGAGGGAGTGTGTGTGTGTGTGTGTGTGTGTGTGTGTAAGGACAAGGAACTTCTCATGCTTTCGTGTATCTACCTGCGTAAGGGACTCATAAGCATATAACCCAAGAGGAAAGACTTTTCGAATCACATCAGCCTATATACATATATTACATACATTTCATCCATACATACATACATACATACATACATACATACATACATACATACAGGCATGCATACATGCATACATACATACATACATACATGCATACATACATACATACATACATACATACATACATACATACATACATACATACATACATACATGCATGCACATAAACATTTTTACTTACTTGCTTCTTATTGCTGTTGAGCGCATCTTGTAATGAAGAAGAAACGTTAGAAAAATTCCTGACATGTGAGGGGAAAAAGGCAGTAGTGGGGCAAGAATGGGTAGAAAAAAGGCAGTAGTGGGATTTAAAAGGCAGTAGTGGGGCAAGAATGGTAGAAAAAGGCAGTAGTGGGGACAAAAAAGGCAGTAGCGGGGCAAGAAGTGGTAGAAAAAAGGCAGTAGTGGGACAAAAAAGGCAGTAGTGGGGCAAGAAGAGGTAAAAAAGGCAGTAGTGGGACAAAAAAGGCAGTAGTGGGGCAAGGAGGGGAAGAACAAGGCAGTAGTGGGGATTAAAAAAGGCAGTAGCGGGGCAAGAAGAGGTAGAAAAAAGGCAGTAGTGGGGACAAAAAAGGCAGTAGTGGAGCAAGGAGGGGAAGCACAAGGCAGTAGTGTGAATAAAAAAGGCAGTAGAGGGGCAACGAGGGAAGAAAAAGGCAGTAGTGGTGATAAAAAAGGCAGTAGAGGGGCAAGGAGGGGAATAAAAAGGCAGTAGTGGGAGAAAAAAGGCAGTAGCGGGGAATAAAAAGGCAGTAGTGAAGCAAATAAGGAGGAGGAGGAGAGAGAGAGAGAGAGAGAGAGAGAGAGAGAGAGAGAGAGAGAGAGAGGAGAGAGAGAGAGAGAGAGAGAGAGAGAAACACCCGAAAGCGTGTACACGTTGCTCCAACTTAAGTGTGTAGGTCTGTCCCTATATATATATATATAGTGTGTAGGTCTGTCCCTAGATAGATATTATATAATATATATATATACCATATATATATATATAATTGTGTAGGTCTGTCCCTATATATATACAAATATATATATATATATAATATAATATAATATAATATAATATTATTTTAATATAATATAATATAATATAATATAATATAGTATAGTATAGTATAGTATAATATAATATAATATAATATAATATAATATAATATACTATACTATATTATATTATATTATATTATATTATATTATAGTATAGTATATTATATTATATTATATTATATTATATTATATTACATTATATTACATTATATTACACTTTTTTACATTATATTATATTATATTATATTATATTATATTATATTATATTATATTATATATTATATTGTATTACATTACATTACATTACATTATATTACATTACATTATATTATATTATATTACATTATATTATATTATATTATATTATATTACATTATATTATATTATATTATATTATATTATATTATATTATATTATATTATTTTATATTATATTATATTATATTATATTATATTATATTATATTATATTATATTATATTATATTATATTATTTATATTATATTATATTATATTATATTATATTATATTATCTTATATTATCTTATATTATCTTATATTATATTATATTA
>WBZZ01003158.1:37500-40000 GCA_019918135.1 Paulinella micropora | reverse complement strand
TGGTTAAGGACAAGGAACTTCTCTTGTGTCTGGCTGTGAACGAGGCGTCCAATAATTTCGGACGTGCGAATTTATCCGCATTTAAAGGTAAAATTTTGGAGGTGGGAATTTGTCCATATTTTAAGGGTAACAGCCGGGAAATTTCCCGGGCTCAAAATGACTGTAAGTAAACACATCCAAAATTTAACACTGGGTCCAATATTGGATGCATTATTATCATTATTATTATTACTATTATCATTATTATCATTATTATTATTATTGTATGGACACCGTGATAGCCCAGTGGTCAAGTTCTACCATCTGGGCCCTGTCGCCAGTTCGATTCCCGTCGGTGCCACCAGTATTTTCATTGAACATACCGGTCTATTTCTGGACCAGTATTTTCATTGAACATACCGGCCCGTCTGGAAGTGTTGGAACTGCCCTTGCGGGGGTGTCATTAGAGCTTATCGTCAATTCTTCGTACTCCCCTCACGGGTGAGACGATGGAGGCGCATGTGCAGAAATGTATCAGCCATTGACAGAGAAGCACTATTATTATTATTATTATTATTATTATTATTATTATTATTATTATTATCATTATTATTATATTATTATTATTATTCTTTATTTATTATTATTATTATTATTATTATTATTATTATTATTATCACTACTACTACTACTACTATCATTATTATTATTATTATTATTATTATTATTATTATTATTATTATTATTATTATTATTATTATTATTATTATTACTACTACTACTACTACTACTACTACTACTACTACTACTACCACTACTACTACTACTACTATTATTATTATTATTATTATTATTATTATTATTATTATTATTATCCACAGGGTAAGGGTTTTATGTGGAGAAGGGATCAAATATTTCCTAAATTACCGTTACGCCAAGCCCAATGTTTGACTCGGCGTCGTCGGTCGCTCCCCACAATGGTTTCGGCTTCGGTTTCGGTTGGCTGTTTTTTTTTTTTACATCCTGCGTCGCCGCCGTCGCCGTCATCGTCGTCGTCGCCGCCTGCGCCTGCTCCGTAGTGGTGGTGGTGGTGGTTGTGCTGCTGCTGCTGCCAGCGGAAGAAAAATCCGAGGGGTAGATTGTGTTATTATTACTACTACCGTTACCTAATAATAATAATAGTAATAATAATAATAATAATAATAATAATAATAATAACAATAATAATAATAATAATAATAATGATAACGATAGTAGTAGTAGTAGTAGTAGTAGTAGTAGTAGTAGTAGTAGTAGCAGTCTAGGTTACCGGTGCTGCTGTAGTCTGATGATGATGATGATGTATTGAATCTGCCACTGCCACCACCCACAATCTCTTTCCCGCCATCGCTGCCACCACTGGCGGTACTATTTTTCCGCGGGATTTTCTCGCTGGTGGCGGTTTTCCCGGAGTTTTTGTCCTTGGTGGCGGATGTGCTGGCGGTAGCGGCCTGGCCAGAGGGAACCACGGCGGCTTTTTTCCTACATTACATACATTACTATCTATCTATCTATCTATCTATCTATCTATCTATCTATCTATCTATCTATCTATCTATCTATCTATCTATCTTCTAGTCCGTATTGGTGACTGCATTCCATCATAGCCGTCCAGTGTTGCATAGCCCGGGCTAGGTCCCTGCGGGGGTTTAGGCCTCATACAATGTCATCATTGTAGCTTGCGCAAGCTTACGGTGCTCAAAACACTTGGACTAACGGCTTGAACGGCTTCCTTTTCTTTCTCTTCTTCCTTGTCCTCCTCAAGACCCCACTCTCCATTTTGCCTTTTTCTTCAAACCCCTTGGAGAAGATTTTGCTCATGTCCACCCTTACGAAGATCCTTCGAGCCTCCTCGAAAAGAAGAGTCCAAAAGTGCACGTCCATCCGGACTATAAGTCACAACCCGGCATTGTCAACCCGGATTCCACCCATAGTGTTGACGCCGAGACATACTCTCATTTCGTCCAAGAAGTGCCCCGAAAGAACCAATCGAAAGAAGAAAGCACCTGATTTTGCCATCAACACCAAGCGTATGGAAAGACATTGAAGAAGAACTCCAATCCCCCCTCCCTCTCATCCTCCCCTTATCTCTCATCCTGCATTCCGTCATAGCCGTCCAGTGTTGCATAGCCCGGGCTAGGTCCCTTCGGGGGTTTAGGCCTTTACACAATGTCATCATTGTAGCTTGCGCAAGCTTACGGTGCTCAAAACACTTGGACTAACGGCTTCCTTTTCTTTCTCTTCTTCCTTATCCTCCCACTCTCCATTCCTAGATTGCCTTTTTCTTCAACGTCCTTCCTCCTCTTCTTTTTCCAGAACACAGTCTACCCGTGATTCCCATCCCGGACACATGCACAGTACACAAATTATTGTTTGATGTGAAACTGCGTTCCTTTGCAAGGACTACATTCCTTTGCGACATCTCATCTATCTATCTATCTATCTATCTATCTATCTATCTATCTATCTATCTATCTATCTA
>WBZZ01003157.1:40000-45000 GCA_019918135.1 Paulinella micropora | reverse complement strand
GTCATCCGACATGGCCTCCGGGTCCTCCCCAAAGGAATCGTCCGCCTGTTTTGGAAAAGCAAAATATGATGATTGCATGTCAAGATGACCAGGAACGAGATGGAATCAAGGATCAAACAAATTTCTGTCCAGTAAGTTCTCATGCACAAGCTGCTGATTTGTTTCTGAATAATAGAAAGGTAGCTAAAACGGAAAAGGGTTCGACTACACTTGCTATCTATAGAGATTCGGTGGCATGTGCGGGTTCTGGTGTGTGTGTAGAGTTTACCATGAAGTTGAGGACTGCTGGTAGGTTTACCGAGACGTTTGTTCTAAAATGTTCTAAATTCTCAAATATTTGCGATAACGCAGCGCCGTGACTGCCGTCTTTTACACCTGGGCCGGTTTGGCTGTTGAAGGATCATTCGACGATACCGAGTTGTTTTCTCCACCTTGAGGGCCTTGCTTGTTGTGATGTCTATCCGCGAAAGCAAGCAGGTCATCCATCGCATGCCTGAATCGTTCTTTGACTCTGTTACGTGCAAGTTTTCCTCAGTACTAGTACTAGTACTTTCCTCGATGTTTTGTTCCTGTACGCAACTCTTGTACCTGCTTCAGGAGAAAAAGTCTGCAGGAGCAGTGATCGAAATCGAAAATGGGCTGACCAAGCAGATCCTACGGGAAGGTCAGTGCATTTGCAAACATTTGTAACATGGAAGACTGTGAGTCTACTGTGATGGCAATTTGATGTGTTGTCTCCTTCATGTCTGTGACTGTGAAAAAGGCTTGTTATATTTCCCATTTGATTGTGGGTCTGTTTCACAGGCGAAGGGGAGGTTGTGCCACTAGGACACATGGTCTCCGTACATTACACTGGTAGGAGAGCAGCAGCAGCAGCAGCTATGCATACACACCGTGCCCTCCTATCTACCCACCTACCTACCAACCACCTAAACAACTTGTCTGTCTACCTATCTACCTAACTACATATACACAACAAAACATGACATAACATGACATAACAAAACACAGCACAACATAACACAACCACACAAGACAAAACAACAACACAAAACAACACCAACACAAAAGAACACCAACACGACACAACACAAACAACACAACACCACATACATACATACATGCCATACACATGCATGCATGCATACATACATACATACATGCATGCATACATACATACGTACATACATGCATGCATGCATACATACATACTTGCATACATACATGCATACATACATACATACATACACACATGCATACATGCATACATGCATACATACATATGTACATACATACATACATACATACATACATACATGCATGCAAACATGCTACATCATACATACTATACATACATACATACATACATACCTACATGCATACATACATACATACATGCATGCATACATACATATGTACATACATGAATACATACATACATACATACATACATACATGCATGACCAGGAACACTGGAGGATGGTCAACAGTTTGATAGCTCTCGCAGCAGTGGTACAATACACAATAGTATATATTATACGGCTAGCCACAAACTTGACGTGTTTTGCGGGCGAGCCGGGCCGGGCCGGGCCGGCGAGCCCGTGAAACACGTCAAATTTGGCGCGCCGCATATGTAGTTTTATCGGTAACCTGACCACATGTTGTGGAGGTGACCGATAAAATATCAATACATATATAACATAATTTTCATCTAGTGGTGTTTACAAAATAATTTGGTGGTGCCGTATATATTCAATACCATACATCATACATGATACCATATCATATTATCAACCCATAATTGTTATATATGGTATTATATCATGTCATTTTAAAATATACATAAACCAATACCATTCATCATACATGACCTAAAAATGTACATAAACCAATGCCATACATCATACATGATACCATATCATATTGTCAAGTCATAATTGCTATATATGGTATTATATCATGTCATTTTAATTTTAAATTGGTTGATAGATTGTATATGCACATATACGTCATGTTATGTATGTACCATACATCATGCATCATGCCATATCATATTATCAACCCATAATGGTTATATATTGTATTATATCATGTCATTTTGAAATATACATAAACCAATACCATACATCATACATGACCTAGAAATATACATAAACCAATACCATACATCATACATGACCTAAAAATATACATAAAACCAATACCATACATCATACATGATACCATATCATATTGTCAAGCCATAATTGTTATATATGGTATTATATCAAGTCATTGTAATTTTAAATTGGCTGATAGATTGTATATGCACATATACGTCATTGTGTGTATGTAGTTTATGTATATTTTTAGGTCCCTTTCAGTTCAAACTCGGTGCGCGCAACGTGATTTTAGTAAGCAGCCACAACAACACGCATACATAAATACATAAATACATACATAAATACATACATACATGCATGTATACATACATACATGCATACATACATGCTTACATACATGCTTACATACATGCATACTTACTTACATAACATACAAAAGTATGTTATTACACAGTATGTATTAACTAACAAGTTAATCGTTTCAATGTTTTTATCGGTCACCTCCACAAAATGTGGTCAGGTCACCGAGTAAAACTACATATGCGGCGCGCCAAATGCGGCGTGTTTTGCGGGCTTGCCGGCCCGGCTCGGCTCGCCCGCAAAACACGTCAAATTTGTGGCTAGCCTCATAATATACTAGTGTGTTCTTGTGTCAGGGTTGGGATAAAGCAGTTGCTACAATGAAAGTAGGGGAGCGGTACTCACATCTACGTACACGTATGTTATGTAAAGCATGTAAGCATGTATGAAATTGTATGTATCCATGTGTAAGTGTGAATGTATGAGATAGATGAAATATCGACTAATGTCAGAAAAAAGGAGCTTCTGATTTCGTCAACCAGGAAGTCTGTGGGTAAAGTATTAACCCGATGCCCAGCTAAGCCGTGATGTTTGCACGGAAGGGACGGATACAGGCAATACCAAAGCTTCCTAGTCCCAGGCGGGGCCAGGGCTCGTTCCATAAAGCGCCCCTTGCAGAACGAGCTCCCACCTCCATTACAGAGGGCCCAGTAAGCAGATGGAGTTTCGAGACTGTTCGACAGTCTAGTATAAACCGACAGAGCACTGTGGGTTTTATTCCGGGCTCAACAAGCGAGAAAGGGCACCCAGATAGATAGATAGATAGATAGATAGATAGATAGATAGATAGATAGATAGATAGATAGATAGATAGATAGACAGACAGATAGATAGATAGATAGATAGATAGATAGATAGATAGATAGATAGATAGATAGATAGATAGATAGATAGATAGATAGATAGATAGATGGATAGATATGTTTAATGTTTAATCTATGGGCGTGGCTTAGCTTGAAAAGCCATGGCCTCCTATACTACCCCCGGACAAGAACTTTCAGCACCGGCCAAGCTGCACACCAACCACTGTCTCGCTGTGGTTGGTGTCTGTGCCCAGTTCAAGCCGAAAGGTAGCCGAGCCCTTTTGAACTATACGGGACAACACTAGAACACTCCCCAGGAGCGTGTGCCCTAAGGAGATGATGTCGGTATCAAGTCGAGGTTTCAGGAGTTCACGCTCGTTGTGAGTTACCTTCTACAACCCCGACTTCATCAACCCTTTGCATCACGCCCCGACTTCATCAGCCATGGTCAGGAGTTGGTTGCCTGTTTAGCCCTTGCGCTGCGCGCGATTAACGGCGGACACAAAATCGTCATTATAGGGGGTTTGGTTTTAGGCCGGAGCACTGCGCAGCTGGCCCTCTGCATCCCCCCCGGGATAGATAGATAGATAGATAGATAGATAGATAGATAGATAGATAGATAGATAGATAGAGTATTCTTGTAAGGGCAGTCATCATGTGTCCACCGGACTACGCGTATGGCAACAGTGTTGTGCGCTAGAACTAGTATATACTACTATTACTTGTTCTTCACACCGGAAATTTCGGGTTTCTGGTGCCACCTTCTGGGTTTTGCGGCCTGAAAAGCCAATTACCTGCCTAGCTATCTATCCGCCTATCTCTCTCTCTCTGTCAGTCTTTCTAAGAGCTGTTCTATTCCATCCAACATTTCGGGTTTCTGGTGCCACTTTCTGGTTTTTGCGGCCTGAAAAGCCAATTATCTGTCTAGCTATCTATCCGCCTATCTCTCTCTGTCAGTCTGTCTAAGAGCTGTTCTATACCATCCAACATTTCGGGTTTCCGTTGCCACCTTCTGGATTTTGCGGCCTGAAAAGCCAATTACCTGCCTAGCTATCTATCCGCCTATCTCTGTCTGTCAGTCTATCTAAGAGCTGTTCTATACCATCCAACATTTCGGGTTTCCCGGCCTGCGGTGGCACTTTCACACCCGGGCCCCGAAATTTGGGGGGGTGTAGAGTGAACCTTAAAGGCAAGTGAAAAATTTCGGCCAGGAAATATTTCGGCCAGTGATTTGCCACCACAGAATACGTTGTTTTTGCACAAAACTTTGGGTGGCCGGAATTCTTCCCCAACTTTTCACCGCAAGATACGTTGTTTTCTTGCCGAAATTTGTGGTGGCCGAAATGTTTCACTGTTCCTTACACTATTTGATGTTAGGGCAATCATCGTGTATCCACCTGACTAACGCATAGGACAACGAGTGGTGTGGGCTATTACTATTACTATTCACATATTGCTAGATTTATCGCTCACTTCCACAAAAATGTGGCCAGGTTACCGATAAAACTACATATGCGGCGCGCCAAATTTGACGTGTTTTTCGGGCTCGCTGGCCCGGCTCCGGCTCGCCCGCAAAACACGTCAAAATTTGTGGCTATATCCGCATAATATACTATTACTGCTGTTAGCGCGATCATCGTCTGTCCGCCTGACTATGGGTATGGCAACAGTGGAGTGGGACCTATACCAGGAAACGCTACGTTGACCTTCGACGTGGTTCATAGATAGATAGATA
>WBZZ01003157.1:22500-30000 GCA_019918135.1 Paulinella micropora | reverse complement strand
AGGTCTTCTTGAGAGGGGTAGGCAAGTCTTGGGTAGATTCTTCGCACTTGCCTGCACAGTGCATAAAGTCAGTAACGCACTGCGTCAAGTCTCCCCTGCCCCCTAAGTGTTTTTCTTTGCCGCGGCTCTGGATTTTGCCGCTTCAGATGGTGAGGATGTGACAGTAGTTGGAGTCGTGCTACCTGCCTTAGCTTTTTCGCTGATTGTGGCGGAGACAGCTCTGCTGTTGATTTTCGTTTCTTTCCAACTCCTGTTTTGTTCGGAGTAGAAGATGCAGTCGCAGATGTCTCCGACTCTGGCTCCGACGTCGACGCAGACTCAGACGAGGTATTGCTATCGTTATCTTTGGTTTGTTTTGAGATCTGAAAGCTTATTGAGATTGAAGTTTGGCACGTATTTTGTAACTTGCATAACGGGAAAGTTCAAGGCTTTGGCCGCGTATTTTAATATCTTTCGACCTTGTGAGCGAGACTGAATACAAATTATTCGCGTTTTGTTTTTCGGATCTTTGTCCTTTGGAGATGTCATAACTTTATTGACCTCCCCTTTCTTATTAAATGGCAAAGCGACCGAGATTTCTTCTATTGTATTCGTGTCTGTACTTGCGTAAAATCTGTTGTTCTGTCATGCTGACTGCTTTGAAACACGGGGATTCTACCACTTCTTGTTTCAACCTTTGCCATAGCATAACAGGGCATTCTACCCACAACTGGTTTTTGTTTTTGTCGAGGTCCTTTACAACCAGTTTGTTCTTTTCGATATAATTTTTCACTGATTGTAAAGTATTCCAACTTATTCTTTGGTTTTTATTTGCAGTATGCTTTCCGGCAACATACTTTTTGACACCGATCCAGAATTCTTTTTGCGCATTGTCACAGTCGAGAGAGGGAATTGCGGATGCATGTAGTCTTCCTACTGTTCCCATCTCTACTTCCATGTCTTTCAGTCTCGAACTGAAATGATTTCCATTTTTGCAAAGTGGGTAGCATTTAGGTTGTTCGAAAAACTGAAAGTCAAAACCTTCAATCCACATGTGAATGTTTATCAAAGCCTTCGCAATAGATGGTGAGTTCTTTTGTTCTATCTTTGCAAGTGATAGTACAGACATCAGTGTTTGTTGTGGCATGGTGACGTGTTGCAGAATGATTGCTGGTATTGCTTTGAGCTCCTTTCTGGGTAGGTGTTCTATGAACAGCATTTTCGTAGTATAGTTAGAGCTCTTGAGGATCTCTGGGTAACGTAGAAGTCGAGATCTGACAATAGACGCAATTCGTTCTTTGATTTTCCAGTGAGGCATTTGTTGAGTCTGTGCCCATACGTGTATTGCCTGCTGTCTGGTTGCTTTCTTCATATCACGTTCCCATGCTTTTGGATGATACCATAGCTTTTCGACATTGACTGCCTTGTCAAGAACTGCTCCTCTTGAGTCAATTCGCAAGGCCAATGGTTGTCTATTTAATAATAATACCTCTTTGGCTAAGAGAGGAGGATAAACGACAATATGCCCCAGTCCAAGTTAGAGACGAGTGTGACTGTCGTTGTGTTTGTTGTGCTCGTTCATTTGGCTCATATAGTTTTGTGTTGCGGTACACCCTGTTCATATAGTCAGAATCTGTTTTATCTCCTCCTTTTCCATATCTTGTCACCATGATCTTGTCATTATTGTCATAGTGATCAAGAAGGGAGGTCAAAGAGGGAGAGAAGTGTTGAGTGATACCGTTACACCCCACCCATAAAGTTAGATTGGCAATACGATTGTGCAATCCATTGAGCATCCAGCATAACTTTGAGCAACATTGAGCAGCCTTGCGCCCGCACACACATGGTTTTGCTTTTTTGCGTTCTCGCATTGGGAGAGACTGCGAAGTGTGTGGCTTGTATGTCTTGTTTGCTTTGATGTGTTGCATGTAAGCTGGTCGCTTTTATTCATTTTTGGCGTTAGCCATTGAATGAAGGACTTGTCTGTTTGCACTCGACTTGACTTTGAATGGAGCTTCTGACCTTTTGTTTTGTAAGGTAGTTTGCCCAGGTTCAATATGGGTACTGAAATAAAATGTTCATAGCCAAACTGACCGGCCATTCTTGACAGTTGCTGGTCTGAGTGAGAGCTGGATTTAGAATGTTTCCATGCTCGCATTTGTCTGAATTCCTGTTTCATTCTAGACAAGAAGTTTGATGTTTCCATGCTCGCATTTGTCTGAATTCCTGTTTCATTCTAGACAAGAAGTTTGACGTCTCACCCATGTAATCTAAACTTGTCAGTGGTGAGTAAATGTAGTAGACAACCGAAACGTTTGCTCCATGATTATTACCCGGTTGATCAAGAAAATCGAAAGCATGTAAGCTGTCGACGTTCGGAATAGAATTAATCATCGTCAGCTTAGCTTTTATCCATTTCGAATCCGTCACCGGTATGAATGCCATTGTCAGAAAGTGTTGTACCATCATAGACAACCGGAATACTTTCCATACTATTCTGCCGTGCGAAGTTGTTGCCAGCGATGTGATTTTAATACAGTAGAAATTTGCTTTTCTAAGAAGGATATTTACCAGAGATTCGCTAGAGGTGCAAACGCTATCGCTACATCGTTTGTAATTTTTTCCACTAGTGCTTGTACTGGAGTTAAGGTCTTCTTGAGAGGGGTAGGCAAGTCTTGGGTAGATTCTTCGCACTTGCCTGCACAGTGCATAAAGTCAGTAACGCACTGCGTCAAGTCTCCCCTGCCCCCTAAGTGTTTTTCTTTGCCGCGGCTCTGGATTTTGCCGCTTCAGATGGTGAGGATGTGACAGTAGTTGGAGTCGTGCTACCTGCCTTAGCTTTTTCGCTGATTGTGGCGGAGACAGCTCTGCTGTTGATTTTCGTTTCTTTCCAACTCCTGTTTTGTTCGGAGTAGAAGATGCAGTCGCAGATGTCTCCGACTCTGGCTCCGACGTCGACGCAGACTCAGACGAGGTATTGCTATCGTTATCTTTGGTTTGTTTTGAGATCTGAAAGCTTATTGAGATTGAAGTTTGGCACGTATTTTGTGACTTGCATAACGGGAAAGTTCAAGGCTTTGGCCGCGTATTTTAATGTCTTTCGACCTTGTGAGCGAGACTGAATACAAATTATTCGCGTTTTGTTTTTCGGATCTTTGTCCTTTGGAGATGTCATAACTTTGTTGACCTCCCCTTTCTTATTAAATGGCAAAGCGACCGAGATTTCTTCTATTGTATTCGTGTCTGTACTTGCGTAAAATCTGTTGTTCTGTCATGCTGACTGCTTTGAAACACGGGGATTCTACCACTTCTTGTTTCAACCTTTGCCATAGCATAACAGGGCATTCTACCCACAACTGGTTTTTGTTTTTGTCGAGGTCCTTTACAACCAGTTTGTTCTTTTCGATATAATTTTTCACTGATTGTAAAGTATTCCAACTTATTCTTTGGTTTTTATTTGCAGTATGCTTTCCGGCAACATACTTTTTGACACCGATCCAGAATTCTTTTTGCGCATTGTCACAGTCGAGAGAGGGAATTGCGGATGCATGTAGTCTTCCTACTGTTCCCATCTCTACTTCCATGTCTTTCAGTCTCGAACTGAAATGATTTCCATTTTTGCAAAGTGGGTAGCATTTAGGTTGTTCGAAAAACTGAAAGTCAAAACCTTCAATCCACATGTGAATGTTTATCAAAGCCTTCGCAATAGATGGTGAGTTCTTTTGTTCTATCTTTGCAAGTGATAGTACAGACATCAGTGTTTGTTGTGGCATGGTGACGTGTTGCAGAATGATTGCTGGTATTGCTTTGAGCTCCTTTCTGGGTAGGTGTTCTATGAACAGCATTTTCGTAGTATAGTTAGAGCTCTTGAGGATCTCTGGGTAACGTAGAAGTCGAGATCTGACAATAGACGCAATTCGTTCTTTGATTTTCCAGTGAGGCATTTGTTGAGTCTGTGCCCATACGTGTATTGCCTGCTGTCTGGTTGCTTTCTTCATATCACGTTCCCATGCTTTTGGATGATACCATAGCTTTTCGACATTGACTGCCTTGTCAAGAACTGCTCCTCTTGAGTCAATTCGCAAGGCCAATGGTTGTCTATTTAATAATAATACCTCTTTGGCTAAGAGAGGAGGATAAACGACAATATGCCCCAGTCCAAGTTAGAGACGAGTGTGACTGTCGTTGTGTTTGTTGTGCTCGTTCATTTGGCTCATATAGTTTTGTGTTGCGGTAGACCCTGTTCATATAGTCAGAATCTGTTTTATCTCCTCCTTTTCCATATCTTGTCACCATGATCTTGTCATTATTGTCATAGTGATCAAGAAGGGAGGTCAAAGAGGGAGAGAAGTGTTGAGTGATACCGTTACACCCCACCCATAAAGTTAGATTGGCAATACGATTGTGCAATCCATTGAGCATCCAGCATAACTTTGAGCAACATTGAGCAGCCTTGCGCCCGCACACACATGGTTTTGCTTTTTTGCGTTCTCGCATTGGGAGAGACTGCGAAGTGTGTGGCTTGTATGTCTTGTTTGCTTTGAAGTGTTGCATGTAAGCTGGTCGCTTTTATTCATTTTTGGCGTTAGCCATTGAATGAAGGACTTGTCTGTTTGCACTCGACTTGACTTTGAATGGAGCTTCTGACCTTTTGTTTTGTAAGGTAGTTTGCCCAGGTTCAATATGGGTACTGAAATAAAATGTTCATAGCCAAACTGACCGGCCATTCTTGACAGTTGCTGGTCTGAGTGAGAGCTGGATTTAGAATGTTTCCATGCTCGCATTTGTCTGAATTCCTGTTTCATTCTAGACAAGAAGTTTGATGTTTCCATGCTCGCATTTGTCTGAATTCCTGTTTCATTCTAGACAAGAAGTTTGACGTCTCACCCATGTAATCTAAACTTGTCAGTGGTGAGTAAATGTAGTAGACAACCGAAACGTTTGCTCCATGATTATTACCCGGTTGATCAAGAAAATCGAAAGCATGTAAGCTGTCGACGTTCGGAATAGAATTAATCATCGTCAGCTTAGCTTTTATCCATTTCGAATCCGTCACCGGTATGAATGCCATTGTCAGAAAGTGTTGTACCATCATAGACAACCGGAATACTTTCCATACTATTCTGCCGTGCGAAGTTGTTGCCAGCGATGTGATTTTAATACAGTAGAAATTTGCTTTTCTAAGAAGGATATTTACCAGAGATTCGCTAGAGGTGCAAACGCTATCGCTACATCGTTTGTAATTTTTTCCACTAGTGCTTGTACTGGAGTTAAGGTCTTCTTGAGAGGGGTAGGCAAGTCTTGGGTAGATTCTTCGCACTTGCCTGCACAGTGCATAAAGTCAGTAACGCACTGCGTCAAGTCTCCCCTGCCCCCTAAGTGTTTTTCTTTGCCGCGGCTCTGGATTTTGCCGCTTCAGATGGTGAGGATGTGACAGTAGTTGGAGTCGTGCTACCTGCCTTAGCTTTTTCGCTGATTGTGGCGGAGACAGCTCTGCTGTTGATTTTCGTTTCTTTCCAACTCCTGTTTTGTTCGGAGTAGAAGATGCAGTCGCAGATGTCTCCGACTCTGGCTCCGACGTCGACGCAGACTCAGACGAGGTATTGCTATCGTTATCTTTGGTTTGTTTGCGACCCAGCTGTTCCGAGATCGGTGCACTCCTCGTGTCTTTGACTGACTTTTTCTCTTCAAGCATAGCAATGCTTGCTTGCAACTCATCCATCTGAGCGATTGCCAGTTCGATGAACTTGGCTCAGTCGATTTCCTTTTCTTCTTCGGGAACTACTGAGATTGGAACCCGACGATAATCTGGCAGCACCATGTCGAAAGTTTCGAAGAAAGTCTTAGTCTTGTCGAGAATGGTGCGGAAAGCTAAGCGAATCCGGTCGCTCATTGCTTCAGTGTCCAAACCTAGTTTGGCCAAAACGGCGTTGCTCTCCAAATCCCCTCTGGAAGATGGATTTGGGAACTCTTGCTTTGAGATCAACTCTTCGATGTAATCGAGAACAAGAGAAGAGACCCCTTGGATTGGAAATTTCGAGCCTGCTTCTTCAAGGAAATCCCGGTTTGTGAGCTCGACGCCATCCGTCACCACCTGCTTAGTCAGTTCTACGAAGCGACTAAAGCAATAGACCACTTGTGTAGTATGATCGCATAGCGGACCTTCCCAAAAAGATTGGCATAATTATAACATTTCGGCAACTTTTGAAGCAATTTGGCCAGTTTTGGCCCCGTCCACCAGACCAATTGCGTAAACGAGACGATCCACCCTACCGCCAGCTAGCGAGAACAAACCGCTGCTTGTTCGCTTTTCCCACTTCTGCGGAATGACATTCATCTCTTTGACGTCACGCATTGACATTTGTGTGAACCTTCCAAAACAAGATAGTATTAATAGTAGCATTGAAGTCATCTAACTCACTTTGAAAGTTTGGATGCAGAGCAGATGATTTTTTCGGGCTCCTTGTCGTTTGTAGTGGCTTTGGAATCCTCACATGTTTTGTTTCTTATTTGATTGCTTTTTTGGAGACGGGATCTTTAGTCCACTTAACAAGTCTGTCATCTTGCTTGCGGCTCCCTCGGTTGCGTCTCACTGTTTTTGTTGCTTTTTCCCTTTTCGAGGAATTTGTTTTGTTCTAGCTCCAGGCTTTGTGGGACTCTTGGAGCTCATAGCTGTAACACGCTGAGAAGCGACAAACAGCTGAATATGACTTGAATATAGTATGCAGTAGCTAGTAAGTCAGAGGGTCAGGCTGTCAACTTAGACAGCTGGTCGCATCTTGCCTTTTAATGAATAAAACGAAAACTTGAAAGTCTAACTGCTCATTTTTTATATTTAGTACTTGAGGCCTCTTGAAATAGTCTCGGCCTCATTGTTATAATTTTGTTGTTGACCTGACCGATACTACTATTTATTTTGGACATTGATTACTTGTGGAAAGTCAAGTGTATTTATCTTCCACATGTCAGTTTATACTATTAAACTTAAAATTATTTGCTTGTACACCGGTGAGCTAGTATAATAAAAGGAGGCAGGGTTACTGCCATAGTAGCCTGTGGCAAGTATTCTCTATTAAATAGTGTTTGCTGCCCGTAAAAGCTATTTATATCGTAAGAAAAGCTGAGGACAAGAGCTCCACCAATCGAAGTGATTGATACGACGACGCTTTAATAGATTATAATTGAAATGAGATTATTAATACAGGCACGGTTTGAAAAAACTGAGCCGGGGTTGAGTATGGGACCTGCTGAAGCTATGATACGTATGTTATGTATTTTATATACGTTATGTATGTATGTCCGTTATATATATATGTATCTTATGTGTCTAGCTCAGGGCAAGAGCAACCCCAAGGTGTCACGTGTAATGTATGTAATGTTTGTAATGTATGTATGTATGTATGTATGTATGTACGTACGTACGTACGTATGTATGTATGTATTACTGGGTACAATTCAAGTGTCAAACTCAGCCAGCGAATTTGAGTTAAGGGTCAGATTTCAAATTAGCGGTCAGATTTT